>AWVX01031567.1:0-10249 GCA_000500245.1 Cronartium ribicola 11-2
GAGCCCTTCAAAAACATCTACAAGGAAGCCTATTCAAAGGCCCCTTCAAAAATAGTTCCCTGGTCTTTAACCCTCTTTTAAGAGGTCAATTAACTAAAGTCTGTACTTGTTTATTACAGTACAGACTCATCCAGACACTTGTCTTTGCATAACATAGTGAGGAGGATAGCCTAAAAGAAGCCTTCACCTCACAATGGGCAAGTTAGTGAGGTTCTGTCCTCGAATCCTGCCTTGGATATGATACTGACCTAAATTAGGTTGAGTATGAGGAAAATTTGGCAATATGATGATGAGTAAGTCACACTCGTGATCTGTGAGAAATAGTGAAAAGTCTCTTTTCACAGATAGATTGCATGAGTGAGAGAGAAATAAACAAGCACCTAATGATGAGTGTATGGGCAAGTTAGTGAGGTTCTGTCCTTGAATCCTGCCTTGGATATGATACTGACCTCAAAGAAAGAGATAAAGTGAAAGGAAAAAATAAGGTTGAGATTGGAACAGATGCGGGTGAGATCTCAAAGATTAATAAGGTTTGAGAATGTTCAGTACCTAAATTAGGTTGAGTATGAGGAAAATTTGGCAAGAGGATGATGAGTAAGTCACACTCGTGATCTGTGAGAAAGAGTAAAACTAATATGCTTGAACATAAACAGGACATGCAGATGGAGTGAAAAGGTAATGTCAGACTGAATGAATAGAATAGAGAAAGATAAGAGAAAGAGGGAAAGGTTCACTCACAGTCTTTTTTCGCAGATGGGAAAAGAGACTGGGAGTTTGGGCGTGTGAGGATGAGGTATAGATGAAAGTTAGTCACAGTATAAGCATCTTTCGACATGCTTGTGCCGATGGAACTGATACTGTGACATTTCTTCATGTATAAGCATATTCAATCTATGTGCACACAACAACCATATGTAGTACATCACCTATGTAGATCAGTATCAGAGTCAGACACAGAGTTTCCTTTCCTTCATCCGTTTCTCTTCTTCTGATTCTATAGTGTGAACAGTCCCTTATTGACTGCGTCCCACTATTAGGTGTGTTATGGAATTTAATCATCCATTTCTCTGCTTCTGATTATATAGTGTTAACAGTCCCTTATTGACTGTGTCCCACTATTAGTTCATTAATTCTCAGCTGTGTGAAACTTTGCAAAAGCATATATATATATATATAAACTGAAAAAACTGGAAGATAATGATAGAGCCCTGGAGCTCCAGGAAAGCTTTGTGGGAGCTCAATCAGAAGCTCTTGGCCTGATTCTTTGACAAATTCCCTTTAAGCCTTTGTCAAAAATTCAGCTAGTGCTCAGCTTGAGCTGGTTCATCCTTTCCCCAGCACTGAGCATCTCATTTGCTATCAATCATGTACCGTTATATGCAGAAAATATACCAATGAATTTTTCTTGCATAACCACTGCCATTTTTTTTTTTTAATTTGAAGTATGCATGTTTTTGATTGGTCCTTTTTGATCAGGAACAGTTACTGAGAACTGTTTGACTGAAAGAGTTTAGAATCCAAAGAAATTTTGAGTATCCACACCTTTAAGAGTTTTAGGAGAAGTTGTAAAGGCTTAAAGGGCTCAAATTTTTTAAATCATGAACCAAAAAAATCAAATGAAATTTGTGAGAATAATTTGAAAAAAAAAGGGTAAGAATTTTTTTTTTTTTCAAGAATCAAGAAATGTAAACTTAAAAACAGGTTTGAATCAAACTTTCATTTTCTGGTCTCTCCCCCCCCATATTATGTTTTTTTTTTTTTTCTTTTTTTTTTCACAATTAATATTCTATTGGACTAAAAAGAATTCTTTTCCTTATTGAATCAATTTTTTTAAAAAAAAACCATAACAATATGAATAATAATTATAATAATTATAATCATAAAAATCAGAGTAAAATTCCAGCACTAGAGATAACAAATTTGTTTTTTTTTCCAACCAAATTTAAGAATTCTAATAAATAAATAAATTTACCTTTTTTGTTGTTGTTGTTATTGTTGTTATTGTTGTTGTTGTTGTTGTTGTTGTTGTTGTTGTTGTTGTTGTTGTTGTTGTTGTTGTTGTGTGTGTGTGTGTGTGTGTGCTGTATATATTCCCTTTCTTTTTTTCATTTATCAATTTAATTTTCCTTTTTTTTATATCATTATCATTATTATTTTATATTAGGCTTTTCAAGGAGAGGGGGTTTTTTTTTTGAATGAAGTTTAATAAAACAAGTGCAATTAAACATTTAACAGAGAGAGAGAAAGAGAAGATAAAAAAAGTGATCCAACACCAATTAATTAATCTTTTTTTTTTTTAAAAAAAAAACGTATAACCAAAAATTTCTCTATATATATATACAAATGATAATGACCAAAAAATCCTTAAGGTTAAAAAGTTAATCAATGTTTTTTGTTTTTTTGTTTTGATAAGTCTAAAGTACTCATTTTAAATAGACCATAATGAAGAATCACTCTTAAAGGTACTATAGACATGATGATAATGATAATGATATATCAAGTTTTGAAAATGATGGCTCAAATTGAGTTTTTTAGTTTTTTTTTTGTCAAATAACTGACCAGGTTTATCAGCTTAATGTAAAATATATTTTTATTTTTATTTGGAAAAAACCCATTCATATTTACAACTCCACTAATAATGTGCCAAAAAAAAAAAAAAACATCTTTCTTAACTGAAATGATGATGGTGATGATGATAAAAAAAAGTCAAGCAAAAATCCAAAAAAAAGAGAAAGAAGGGAGAGAGATAAAAAAGAAACAATGCTAGAAAGAGTGATATATCAAAAAACTAAATTAACCAATCAAAAAACTAAGAAAAAGAAAAAGGAACAAATCCTCTTGGAAGCTTTCTCTCATCACTTTATTAAAATCAAACAAAATCTGAGATTAAAAAAATAAAATAAAATAAACATTCCCTCTCTAAAGGTATAAAAAAAACATTTGTTTAAAAGTATACTGTACATTATAATGAAATGAAAAATTTGATGCTTTTAAAAATGAATGAATGAATTAAATAAAATACGTGTAAAAGAAAATGAGATTGTCCTTTCAAAAAACAAAAATGCAAAAATATGACTTCATATTTTTTTTATTTTTTGGTTTTTAACCAAAACACAAAATGACTCAATATAATATGCAAAAAAAAAGGAAATATCATAATAAAGCGAAAAAAACACTAGTAGGATGCCTTTTAAAAAAAAAGAAAAAAAAAATCAATTACTACCATTCTCTTTAGCTGTTCTAAAACTCATCGGACTCGTTTCTTCATCTAAATCTGGACTTGTACGATTTCCAAAATTCATTTGTTGTGAAGAATGATGATGAGATGGAATGGTGAGTCCGGTAGGTGATGATGATAGATGATCTAATAAATTACTTTGAGCTTGTTGATATTGTGAACCATTAGAATCATCTGTCCAACTTCTACTCCTTCTTACTTGTTGTCTTACTTGTTCTCTTACTTGTTCTCTTCTTTGTTCTCTTCCTTGTTCTCTTCTTTGTTCTCTTCCTTGTTCTCTTCCCCTGATTCTAATTGGTTGATTAATACCACTTTCTTCAGATGTTCCAGAATCGTGCCCAGTTCCAAGTCTAATACGTTCTTGTGTAGCAGTGTTAGGTGAAGGAGGTGTGACAGGTTGATGAGATCCTGAAAGTGTGGTAGTGATCACAGGCACAGTTTCCACCGCAGTCATCTCCACACTTTCTACCGTACCGTGGGACGTCGGTAGATGATGAGCAAGCACAGACTTTCGCCGGCTCTTCCGTTTCGACAGATTTGATGGCTGTTCTGATTGCCGCTGCGCTGCTCGATCCTGTTCAATCACTTGCTCTACCAACTTCATCTGTCGACTTCTGGCTTCTTCCTCTTCGAAAGCCCCTCCTGTCGTCGCCCCTGCAGGACGACCTCCTCCGATCAACATCTCCCTAATCAAATCTGAATCTTTCGGCCAGTATTGAACCTGCAGATACTTGTAAGTGAATCGAGGAAGGCCAGCAAGTACCTGGACGAGTACAAACGAAGCCCAGAATTCAAATGTCGAGAAAGTATAAAGGACAATGTCCTTGAAATAATACTCCGCTAAGGCAGAGTAAACGGCCGTCCACACAAACACCATCATTGACGAGACTATGATAACGGTAAAAATGAACCAAGGCCAATAGCGAGTGTTGATGGCGATGAGGTTGTTGGCCGCAAAGACTGCTCCTACCGCTACGGTAGTCCCGAACTCCCAAATGCTCACGTCCCGACCAGTGACAGAGACGGTAGGTGAGGAGAAGTAAACAAAGTACGGAATCCAAAATGAAACTGCAGACTGATAGGTTCCATCGAGCATGTAAAGCCAAAACTTCCGTCGAGTGTACTGTAGTCCGGCGATACCACGCTTGTAGAGAGCTGGGAAGGCCATCGACGCATTCGCACTTAGGTCTTGTTCGAAAGCGCCCATGAGTCCGACGGGTAAGGAAGTAAAGACGAGGTTGTAGAGCATGATGAAGGTGTACTCAAAGAGGTAGGAGCCGTTGAAGCTGCAGTAGATCTGGTACCAGAAGAGTGCAAGAGTCCAAATGATATTTTTGAAGAAAAAGTTGGCGTGCATATCCGCAATTCGAATATAGCACCATCGACCATGTACGAGTAAGAGTCTAGTCAAGAATCTGAATTGACCCAACGCATAATCCGCCGACATTGAGGCCTGAGCTCCTTCCAATCCGGCAATACCAACGCCAATGTGAGCCTCTTGAATCATCGCCACGTCATTCGCGCCTTGAAAAGGAACGAAGACAAGAAAAGAAGGTCATTATGTAAGAAAACAAATTTCCCGCAGCATATCAATTCGTTAACAACTTCTACGTACCATCTCCAATTGCCAATGTCATCGCATTCTTACCCTCCTTGACCAACTTTACCGTCAATGCCTTCTGAGCAGGCGAGACCCGACAGCAGACCACCGTCTCACACTGAACCGTGAGCGCTAAGAAGTTAGCTTTCAGTGAACCATCTAAAGCATACCTCAGTGTATCCCCATCGATCACGACCGCATAACCATCTACTGGTCGCTTCCTCCTCAATGAAGTACCATCACTACTCAACTTCCCACTCAAGTCCTTTCCCATCTCATTACTGGCCCGCGGAGGTGAATCCAAGGATTGACTCAACTTACTATCTGACTCATCAGTAGCAGCCATAAGTTTCTCTAAACCTTGTTCAATTTGAGATCTAGCTCCTTGCTCAGTATCCGAACTAATGATCATAATCTCCATAGAATTTTTTAATAAGTTACAACTATAACCAATCTCGATCGCCGTTTGCAGTTTGTCACCTGTCAATATCCATAACTTGATTCCAGCCTCATGTAATTTCTCAATCGCTTCAGGTACACCCTCTTGTAACTTGTCCTCTAATGCTGTGGCTCCCAAGATCTCTAATTTGCGTTCGAAACTATCGGCCACTTTCTCGATAGCCTCTTCGCGTTCTTTACCAGCCGTCTCCGAAGCTCGTTTGTACTCGATTTCAAAACTCTGGTACTCTTCCTCCTCGACCACTCTACTACCGATTAAAAGCGTACGTAGACCAGCAGTCGCGAAAGCTTCTAGGTCCTGATTTGCTGCCGCCTTCAGGTCCTGGTCGTGATCAGACTTGAGTCGTGACATAATGATACTATCGGCTCCCTTGGTGATAAGTCGAATAAGACCATCCGGACACCTTACAATCGCGCTCATCCTTTTACGAGAACTATTGAAAGCGATGATTTTCAAAAGCGTATAACGTTCACGTTGACCCATGACCTCCAATTCTAACCTATCACCAATCTTACGAAAGTATACGAAACCGACATCTCTAGCTGCAGCTACTAATGCAGCCTCATCTGGACTTTCAGCCTTGTATTCTATCGCACCATTTGAACGACTAGCGATGACATCATGACAGAGTGCGATAGCTGTCCAAAAAGCTTTCATTCGTTCCCTATGAATTTGATCGGCTCTAACTAAATCTTCAATCATATGTGGAGAGATTAATGTAAGAGCTTCTTCATTTAGGTATTGATGTTTAAAAGTTTTTCTCATGAGTTCTATCATTTTAGATTTAGATTCAGATAAATGACTTGAAACCAAAGCAGGATCATCTAATGCAGAGGAATCACCGCCTTTACCTCTTTTTGCTGCACCTCTCATAGCCTCTGTAACACCTTCTCCATAAGCTATACCTGAGATTGAACACCTTTGAAATTCCATAACATTTTGAGTTAAAGTACCAGTCTTATCTGAAAAGATATATTCTATTTGACCTAAATCATCTGATAAATTCCATGATTTAGGTTCAGCTGGACAATTTAATGGTTCATAATACATTTCTATGTCTCTAAAAATCGTTAAAGCTTGAATAGTTCTAACGAACTCTAGTGTGATGACGAGTGAGATTGGAACGATAGATTGAAAGAGGATTAAGGCGGCACTAAAATAAAATGTTTTCAAAAGAAGTCAGTCGGATGAATAGAAAACGAAAAGAGAAGAACAGGATATGACAAACCCAAAGGTGACCAAAGCGTCCAGGGTAGCAATAGATGAGACATTGGCATTTTGTTCGTAGTAATATGCACTAGTAGAAGTTCGAGCTGAGTAAACGCCATCACCGATGGCATTGATAGTACAAAGTATCAAGAGGATGAGAAAGTTGATGATGACTGCATAATTGGTTTCATGTGAGATCTTGGCTTTTTTAGATGGTGTATCACCTGTAAATTGGGTATAAGAGTTAATGAGGTCAAGAAGGATGAATGAGGAATTAGAAAAGGAAAGTGTAAGAACAAATGCTTACCTTGATTTAACATGATCTTGGTATCTCTACCGGTGAACACGACTAAACCCATGACCCATTGAGTATTCCTTAGCGTACAACCTCTAAGTAAGAGCTCATTGATTCCAATCACTTCACTCTTTTCACTTCCTTTTTCTAATTTACGACCTTCTGTGACAGGATGTTCAGTCCCCTCACGTTCGTCTTTAGTCCAATATCTCAAGGTAGCGTTGTAAGCATATAAATTAGCGTTGGGCGCCTCGGAGTCAATAAGGAAGTGAGAATGTTCGAGATCTTCTTCATTCAAAATAGCTTGAGTTGATTTAACTGATCTCCTAGGTTTTAAGTTAGTTTCTCCATCTAAATTTTTAGTTTCAACAAAACATTGACCATCTTCATCTGATGTACTTAGGACGACAATATCAGCTGGAATGGCTTCATCTTCTCGTAATAAGACTACATCTCCTACTTCTAACTTTTTCCATAAAGTTCTCTCCCATTTAGCTGTACCTGGAGTTGGAGTTGTATAATCTATTAAATCTGATGACGTCCGACGTCTTTTAGTTTGACTAGATACACGTGGTAAGTTCATCTCCAAAGCCGCGTCAACAACTGCCCTTGATCCTACTACAACACCTTCTTGATCTTGATTTTGATCTTCATCAACTTCATCAATAGGTGTATTAACCTTTAAAAAATCAGTGTTAAATGTACCCTTTTCCCTTTCTCTAAGTTTTCGAACCCCTTTGGAGATTTTTTTAGTTTGACCGACAGAATCAATTTCAATTTGATGATGATTGATTAAAGAATTTTCCCAAGGCCAATATAAATTTTCCCACCAATTACCACCACCTGATAAAGGTACGTTAACGTTTCTCCAATCACCTAACCTTGTACAAGGTGAATTGTTTACAGAATTATCCAACATATATCTACGATAATCTTCAAATGAATCTTTTAATCCGGTTACAGTTAAAATGAATAATAATGGTAACATTGCTACTTGTGGTGTTGCAGCCCCAAAGATAGGAAATACTTGAAAGACGACTAAAATTAAAAAATAAATATTAGCTACGTTTCTAAATTGTTCAAATAAATTCTAAATAAATTGATTGGATATTATAATAATAAAAAAGAGATCAGTTTCTCTTTTTTCCAAGATTAAAAGGATACATACAATAGAATCAAAGTAGTTTATTTGATTTTGGTTGAAAAAGACTTACTTTTGGTAAAAATGAAATGATTGTATATTTAGTAGTTCTAACTTTATTTCTAACATATTTTGCTAATGGATCACCATTTCTATCTGATTGACCAGTAGGTAAGACCAAATTAACATAAACTGATCTACGATTTCCCAGGATTGAATGATGTTTATTTTGATTTGATTTTGTTTGATTTTTACGTTGTAAATCAGCAGCAGGACTATCTTCTAACTCTTTTAAATTTTGTGTATGTTCATCTTCTGGTTCAGGTGCGATAGGTAAAGGTGGTGGTAATTTGTATTCTTGAGTGATGAATGATGAAGGTTTTCGACTAGGTAAAGTATGAAAATTGATTGAATTAGCCGTATTGGGTCTAGATCTACGTGAGAATCGTTTTGAATGAGTTGAACCATTTTGTGATGATTTTAATCGAAGTTTTTTAGCTTTCCTTCTACGGTCATCTTCAGATATAGCTTCATGTATGGTCTCAGTTGCTGATCTTGTTAATCTAAGTCTATGATCTGGATCTGTGACTGATAATAAAGCTGAATCTATATATCTTCCTGCTTCATCGAATAAATCTTCTTCTTCTTCTTCTAAGAATAATGGTGCAGGTAGAGTAGGTGGATAAATGGTTGATTTTGGTCGATATGATGGTAGTGGTGGATGAGTTTGATTTGAAGTTGATGGACCGGGTGTTGGAGATGATGGTGACATGTTGTTGTGATGATGTGATGGATTTGAGTACAGTGTGTGTGTGTGTGTTTGAAGTTGAGTATTCAGAATATAAAATGATTGAGAAATGTGAAGAGTTTTAAATTGAATATGGAAATCGAGAATGAGATGAAAGAGAAGAACAAAAAGAAAATCAAAACAAAAAGAAGGCTGAGACAAGTAAGTAAGTAATTAATTTGTCAAATTGTGAATTTTAAATGAGATTCCACATTAAGTAAACTTCCAATAATTAAACTGAGTTGAGCTGCACAGTCAACCAACACCTTTTAAGTACTTAAGTACTTTGACTGTGCCTACTGCAGTCTTTCTACAACCAATTCAGTCTCACCGCAGTCTCAAATTGACCCATCTCAATTCTTTCAGTCTTAAACTTCTTTCTTTCTCTCACTCACCCATAACATTCATTCGCTTCATCACTTTATCCGTCGGAACCGTTTTAGTAAACCTAACAGTCTGTCTACATATCCCAGCCTCTCGGACTTAGCCATCTGGGATATCCTTGGATACTTACAGTAATTTCCTCAGGCAACCCATTCCGGTTCAAATACATATCTGATGACTTCTTGACCGGCAAAATATTTAACTCCTCCCTGTTTTCCGAAACTTTCTCGGAGAAAATCATCATCCGATCCGACCGAAACACATACATCTGTTCACGGTCGGTTTGTATACCGGACGGCACCATACGATGTAAGTACGGGGCGGACGGGGATGGAAGATTAACTTAACTAAGTCCCTCCTGAGAAGCGAGCCTTGAGGAGGGACTTATGACTAAAGCCGAACAACTGGCCTCAGAGCGACAGACTCTCAACCACCTCCTGCCTACAGTCCCAATTTCTCGCAAATCCTCCTTATCAATCTTTTTGGTCCAAAGACCATAAAGTTGTCGGTGACCTGGGTACATATGCCCATGTCATCAGATTACTATTTCAATCTTTCCAACCCAGGCTAATTGGTTGGAATGGCAATGAGGGTGAACATATGATGTAATCAACTGCGGAGCCTGTATTT
The DNA here is from genome assembly GCA_000500245.1 of Cronartium ribicola 11-2. Classification (NCBI taxonomy): domain Eukaryota; kingdom Fungi; phylum Basidiomycota; class Pucciniomycetes; order Pucciniales; family Coleosporiaceae; genus Cronartium; species Cronartium ribicola. Next base: position 9,745 of record AWVX01031567.1, read on the forward strand.
ACATTGGGAGTAGAGACAGTGTCCAAAAGCTTCCTTAATGATCCCTGGGAGTTCAATGATTCAGCTTGGCTCAATCTGAGCTGTTGGAATTCAATGAATCTGCCCAGTTTCATCAAGTTATAAAACTCCGCAGCAAGGTACATACTGCCCCATTTGGCAAAAAATTACATATATATCTGTCAACAGACATATAGATATATATCTGTCACAGATATATATGGCTTGAGCCTTTGGCAAAAGTTGGATATAATATATACAACTGGATATGCCGGGTGATGGTGGGTCTTGGGAATCAGGATACACCCGGTGACCATGCATTGGTGTCTCTCTCAAGACTGGTGCTGACCACTATGATCTCTTGTCTAAGTTTCTCATGCACTCATCATTCCTCGATTCTTTGCTTACACAGGTACCTCATTCAATTTTTGGTCAGTGACCACACCGGTGTGGGATCTCTAGGTGAAAACCTAGCAGAAACTGAGTAGGGAAAAGGAATACTAGACTA
>AWVX01031577.1:0-14102 GCA_000500245.1 Cronartium ribicola 11-2
CGGAATGTGTTGAGGAGTGCGGTTCGGGGTTGTCGACCATCGACAGCAGAAGGGTATGGTTGAAAGGCTGTTGGAAGGCGCGCGAAGGGTGGCAGAGAGTATTGGTAGAGTCCGGTACACTTCCGGAAGTTGGTGGAAGCTGTTTTCGGGTTCGTCTGGGACTCGAAGACCAGAAAGTTTTCGAAATGACTGTACCTTTTTGACCTGAATGATCAGACGAGTGCGAGTGCGAGGAGGAGAGAGAGAGAAAGAGAGAGACTTACCCTTGACTTAACGATAACAGGTTAGAGTCTGCGTTTTACCGCTGTGCGATCCTCGAGTGAAGTAGCGAATGGTGAAAACCAGAGCAAAGGCTTACGGAAAGATTACATAACCCAAACGATAGGAGAGAGAATTAACAAAGCGAGAGAGACGAAGACGAAGAGGAGAATATTATTACACCCACACAATCGAGTTTCCCCGTCAGACCCACTACCCCCACATCCACCCTTTCGACCATTTTCTCTACACTATCAATCCACTCACCTACGCCCTCACCTACACATAAAATGCCACCTCCCAAGACGCCAACCACCGAACCCGACACTCCTGAGTAGAAGACTATCAACTTCCGATTCAAGGTCATGAACATAGTCCGCAGTTCAGGCGACCAACTCAAAAAGGACGGATCCAACTACAGAGAGTGGGAATACCGTATTCGAGACCTAATCGACGATTGGATCGAGAAGATGCGCACGTCGTCGATCCCAAAGGAGACCGGATTGTATTGATGATGATCAGCTACTCCCTCGAAACCGACATTGCGATGAAACTCAGCAAAACATCGTCAGCCGCCGATGCCATGAAGACAATCAAAGGTTTATTCTACTTCCCTAGTCGAAGCAAACAGGTCGCATGCTGGCGCAAGATCAATGCGGTGAAACTAGATGACGACGACGACATCGATACGTGCCTCCGGTCGATTTCCGACGGGTTCGATGAGCTTGAGCGCGACGGTTTTGCGTTCACGAAGGACTCGCTCATTGGCATCTACTACGAATTAGCCATGCCGGAGAGATACTCCGAAGTCACGTCCACCCTCAACAGTACCTTACGAGCAAAGCCCACCGAAGCCATCACCGACCCTTGACTTAACGATAACATGATGCTACTAGTCATTATGATATCCGATATGATTCTCTGCATGACCATCTCAAACCCTACATAACATTTTCTCTCAGAATTTGGCTTCCCTTGCACCACACAGGAAGAGAGTCTATCTTTGAACTACCAGTGGTTTTCAATTCTAAGGCCCCCATTTTGGCGATAAGTGAGAGGGACGCACCTGCACAATATGACTTGAACTACATTATATTGGTTGAGGACCTGGCAGCTAACTGGTAAGAAGGCACATTCAGACTCATACCCAATAATCAAACCACAAGGGAAACTCATGAATCTTGAATCTGATTGAAATCAAAGTGAACTCTGTTGAGAGCACAGAGTGGACCACACTAGTCATTCAACAAAAACTGATTGATACAAGCATTTAACCTCAAGCTTTGAGGCTCAAAAGCCAAGAAGAGTTGTTGAAATCAAGACACTCTGTTTGAGTTCCACACTAGGGATCTACAGGTACAAACATTGATCTTCTACAAATGCATTGTTTTTTAATGTTTCTTCTTTTTGAATGACTTGCTAAAAAAAACAAGTCATGAGTCAAAAAAGATAGCACACTTCCTTTTTTTAAGAAAGAAAAGGAACAAAAGCTAGACAATGATGGTATATGCAAAGACATTAAACTAAGACAAGAAAATATAATGAAGTTTTTTTTCGCCTGTTTATATTGAGATCAAGGGAGTCTACAGAGGAACGATGAGGATAATGAGAAAGAAGGGATAAGTAATAACATTCAGAGCAAAGAGCAAGATCTTCATTTCTGGTCTGTCTTTGAGTTCTCTTTTAGTTTAAGCTTAGGTAACCATGCAACAGGATGTTTGTTATAACAAGGCCAGGGAGGGACGACGACCTATTTTGATTGATGGTTAGTGTATATTATGATGGAAGTAGGATAGAAAGAAGGTAAATGACATACAACTAGTGCTATGACTAATCCCGCTGCATAGATTGAAAAGGTGGCGACCATAGATTGGAGTATGTAACCGACAACAAATGCGATGAACTGAAGAGAAATGCAAAATTTTGAGTGAGCAATACGAAATATGAGTTAAAAATCAAAATGAAGCTTACAGTTCCGACCGAAAGGATGATTTGACTGTATTTCTCAGCTGCACGTTGACCCTCGAAGTCAATATTGCCTTCTAGTTTAGCTTTGAATGCATCTACCCATCCGTCTATGGTCTTATTGAGTGCATCCATGGTTCTTGGTGAGGTTCGATGTTGGTGTTGGTGATTGGTGATGGTGGTGGTAGATTGATGTTCGTGGTGAAGAGTGGAATGTCAAGTGAGAATGGTGGTCGTGGAAGGTGTCTTGCGTTTACAGCAAATACATATGTACACATTACATACGTAGTGTTGCAGTATGATGCTTATAGGGTACTTTGTGATATGCTTGCATTGAGACTAACTTGACATTTTCCCTCTCCTCCAACTTTTTCCTTTTTTTTGATTTGTTCAATTATAATCTTATTATTTTCCTTTTTTTGGATGGCAACTCCTACCATTTCACCCGTACGTACCTATCAACGTACTCCACTTTCATCTAGTACTCGACCGAATCCGGCTTCTTCTGCTCTACCGCCACCCCTCAACGCCCCCTCACCGGCTTATACGACCAATTTGCGATCACGTCATGCGCTTTACGGCACTGATGATCGCGTCGTACTCGACCTCGGTTCGCGGGTTTGGAAAGCCGGTTTCTCGTCCGAGACACGCCCAAGAGTTGTTATCTCCGTTCACGATCTCTGTAAATGTGACTCGCTATGGGACCTTTCCTGTCCTTCGACTTTAAATGTGGCTGAGGATGCGATCGGTCACGGCCTTCGTCGACTCTTTTTCGACTATCTCATGGTCGACCCTAAAACACGCAAGGTGTTGCTCGTCGAGCCTGCCCTCTTACCCGCAAGCGTACGATCTCGAATTGCTGTAGTTTTATTCGAACAGCTCTACGTTCCCTCTGTCTGCTTCACGCCCTCGCCCGTACTCGTCCTCATTGCTTGCGGGACTGTCACCGGCCTCGTGATCGATATTGGCCACCTAGAATCCACCGCCCTACCCGTCAGTGCTCGCCTACATAAATTCATCTCACATCACTTGAAATAAAAAAACGCAAAACTAATAATCCTCAAGTCGCTAATCAGGTCTATCTCTCACGTCCACTTTTCCCTCTCGTTCGATCTACTACTCGAGCCAGTGCTCGTTTAAACGCACGTCTCAAAGCACTCCTCCTTCGATTCGCTCGCTTCATTCCAATCCCTAAATTCGGTCAATCTTCCACTAGCGCATCCAACACACCAATCGTACGCGTGAGCGCTGTTCCGCGCGAGCTATTGACAGCTGAAGTAGTAGAAGACATCAAGACTCGACTACTTTTCGTTGCTGAACAACCACTGCGACCTCTCCCTCAGCCTCCACCAGATGACCAGCCTCTAATGGACTCACCAATGATGATCCAGCCCGAAGCCTACAGCGAAGAGACTGACGGTGTACTCCTTGATAATCTTGAGAAGTACTACAAGCATTCAACCTGTTCAGAAACCCAAGACGCAATCTATCGACTTCCAACTGCCCAACCAAATCAACGTGGAATTTTAAAGATTCCAGGATGGATTCGTGAGCGTACGGCGGAAATTATGTTTGCTAGAAGAGAAGCAAAGGAAGAAGAAGAAGAAGCACCAAGTGTAACAGAGACCATACTAGAATGTTTATCTAAGCTTCCTATTGATCTCCGTAAACCTTTGGCAGCTAATATAGTTATCTGTGGTGGTGGAGCAATGATTCCGGGGTTTGTAAGTCGATTAAAGTATGAATTAGTTGAAATTTTATCAAATCCTCCGAACCGCTTTCGTACACTTGCACCAATTACATCTACACTTTTTATCTTAAATGATCGACATCCAAATCCAGGATCACTCATTCCAATTCGTACACGTCCACCTGCTTTTCAAATGCACTTACTAAGTTGGATAGGTGGATCTCTAGCTGGCGCAATGAGGATTGGTGGTCAAGAAGTTATTCGAGAACACTGGGAAGCTGTTGTTGAATCTTGTTTGGTTTCACAAGAGGTAGAAGAAGATAGGGAACAGGGAGAGGAAGAAGAAGAAGAAGAATGGGAACGTCGATTAGTTGGTCTTAAGATCGCTTCTGGTATTTTACCCGATTGGACTAGGGTCTCTGCTGTTCAATGAAAGGAAGGTGTGGTTCTAGAAGAGTTATAAAAGTGTTGTGTCTTCTCGTATAGTCCAATAAACCCCAGTTAGAGACAAAAGACCTTGTATTTGTGCCCATCAAAAAAAAAAAATCTAATACACACACAAACACACCGCGCTTAATTTGTATAACATGTAAAAGAGCCTGTCATCGCATCAAAAAACTTGTCATAGATCAAACCAGCGACGTTCACCTAGAAAGGAAGACCCTGATGACTTCAATTTTGAGGTCTCGCGCCGCCGAGAGCACCAAATGAAGGCATACCACCACCACCAAAATTGGGAGGCGGTGCAAACCCGAAATTTTGAGGTTGAGTTCCAGGGCGCTGATTCAGAGGAGTGAATGGGGGCGGGGGAGGTGCTCCACCAGGCCCATCAAATTGACCTCCCGAGGGAGGTAGTCCTCCAGGCGGCCTGTTGGGGCGCTGGCCTTGGTGTTCCGCGAGGATAGGATGTTTGTCTATGCTTCGACGCTGGAGGGGCACATAAGATTAAAGCAAATCGGCTTCTGACACCTCACTTGCTGGCTTTAATGGTCCTTGAATCTGGGATTCCTCAGAAAAATGAAATTCTTATCTAAAGAACAAGAGATTGGTACTCACAATCGAATCATGGCAATCAACACCGTTACTACCTTCGGGCGTGGGCAGAGCGACGTGGTTGAAGGCCGTCAAGATGATCATGATGAATGATATAAGTGGTGCGCCAATACACTTTGGGTTGTATAAATCGAGTTGCAAATAGATGAGAATGAAATGCGAAGATGTGATGAAATGAACTTTCAAGAAAACGAAAAGGAAGATAGAGAAGATGAAAAAATTGGCGAAAAAAAAAGTTGATATGAAAACTTTCCTCAAGCAATATGTACGACTACGTTGATAATATATGTTTTAGAAACCAAAAGACTCGATATGAAATGATGTGAGGGATAGAGTGAAAGCTTCAGGTCGTGATTGCAAAAGATGGTCTCTATAAAAACTACAAAATATCCACTCGACATGGCATGTCACTTCGGAAGCAGCATGGTGGGATCTCACTTTCGTGGTTGTCACCTAACTTGCAAAACTTAATCATACGATGCCTCTGTCACGCTCGTTATTTTCCTCATGACGAGAGTTACTTAAAAGAGGGACATCAGTTCTTGTTGTCGGTTCGAAATATAAATCACAGCATGGTCCGTTGTGGATCACCGCCCCGACCACAATTAGCACCCTTCTAGTTGACCGGCGGCATCGTGAATTAATGTGTGCGCTCTGTGAGCGGAGGCATTTGACGTGACCTGAAAGGTGTTGCTACGTGGTATGCCTGATCATAAGTGGATGACTGCCACGACCAAAGCACACTTTGAAATCGCAAGATTATGGACGCCTAAAACCTTGTAAAAGTTGACACCCGTATTCAGTTCATAGCAAAGCCTTCAGCTCGCTAACAACATGATCAGCTCATGGCTGATACGGGTACGCTGCAGTTCGCAATCAGTTCACCAAGATTTCTTCGAGAAGTATCAACTAGACACATTTAGCCTGGGCTGTGGCGATGGCTATACAGCAAATGAGCAAAAAAACAAAACAATACAAGGGTGAACACAGCTCACTGGTGATGGTAAGATGCTCATAGAGTAGAATTGCCGTTCAGCTTTCCTTTGGAAGTTTCAGTCCATCAATGACCGATTCTACTGGCACAACACAGGCAGTACGGTAGGCGTACTCGGCAAGTGACTTTGACTACAGTGTCTTGTGCACACTCTTTTGGCCTGTGGAGCTTAATGAAAGGGAAGAATAGAAAATACATACCAGCTACTTGGACCTAAAACAAACTGAAAGCATTTGGTAGTGGGTTCTTTCACAGCTTATGCAAGAGGATAAAAAGGCCAAAATTGTTCTTTTGTGCTGAAGTGATGAAAGATGGTGAAAGATTGCTGTGCTTGTAGTCACATAACTGGGTCAAAGCACAAACCAGCCATGGGTGATCACCACCAATGAAATGTCAATCATCATTCATCCAGTCAACTTTGCCGAAAAAGAAATTGAGTCTACTTCTCTAATTTCCAAATGACACCTTGATTATCTCCTGTATATTTATCTCATGCGAAAAATATATCTGATTTTGAACCATCAGGTATTGAGCCTGATCAAGGCCGATTCACTCAAACTAAACTCAAGAAAGTCAACACATCGATTTCCAGAAGTGCGGATTTTCTTGAGGAAATTTGAGTTGTATTGGCCTTGGTAGGGCTCATGAAGAGCTGACTGTTCGAGGATAGAGAGGAGGCAACAAAGGGAGTATTGAATGGGAATCGAAACCATGACCATCTGACTCCGTGCAACTGCTCTACCAACTACTGCATATGAGATAGCGGTCATCAGGTCAGCCTAACAGCTCTCCATACTGCGGGCGATGGCATCATGTGATCACACCGGTTCTACACGTCAAGAGTCCTCTGATGATCTCTGATGAGCTATCACATCACAGACTGTGATTTGACCAATGATGAAAAGAGATTGGTCCACAATGAAGACGGGTGGGTAAGTGATAGTGGTGATGAGTGATGGGTGCTGGCATAGTCTCTTATGTTTTTAAAGGCTTCTTTTGTTTTTGTTTTTGTTTTTTCACAAGGACAGTTATGGGCTAAGGAATCTTGACTACATAGTACAAGCTTACAACTCCAGAACCACTCTGAAGCTCACATCTCATCTCCACTTGAGTGCATGGTTTTACTTCTTTGTCATTTACACTTGGGAACCAAAAATTGGGGTCGTCTCAAACACATCAAGTCAGACTATAGATAGATAGCATTTCAAAATGCCGCTTCATGTACTAAAGGTAAAGTAGGTGATCATAAATAGGTAAAAACAAGTTGAAACAATACGCCAAAAGGCTAGACATTCAGTCAAGAAACAATTGTGTTCGCTGGCAGGAAATCGTGATGGGAAAAATGATACAAGAAACCTGACAGGAGACAAATTGAAAGAGTCTGGTTTTTTTTACATATGCCGAGGCGGTCCACCAAATTCGTAGCTAAGGATAACATTTAAAACGTTTTGAAAAAAAAAACCAAAAGAAACGGTCCATGGGATCTCTCTCCCAGACACCAAGGCTGATGATCAGAAACAAGATTAATACATATCGATAACTACCAAATCTCCTTCGACATACGAGAGCCAAACGTTGCCGGTTCACTTTTGTGAATCCGATATGGCCTGACCGTAAGCCCTCAAGGAGCCCTGAGTAGCACCAGGCTGCTCAGAAGGACAAGACTTGTTTGGAGAACCAGGCTGCTCAGGCGGTCTGATAGGCAGTTCGTCAACCACCGGTCTCGCCGTCAGTCGACTAGGTAAGTGAGATTTGAAGGGATATGACGAAGAGTTGGGAGTCCTCAGGAACTTTTTAGCGATCTGCAGAGATTGGCGTTTTTCTGTACTAGGGCTGGATAGCGAGGGAGCATTTGCGGCAACACAAGCGAGTGAGGCAGACCTAGGAGATTGAGAGAATTGTCAGTAATATCTCCTCAGAACTCAAATAAGTAGGATTCAAGCAAATCGCTTACAAAGTATTGTTCACAGATCTTTTGTCATCCCCAGAAGGCAGGCAAGGAAATTCTAAACTCGGAAGATATGCTGCTGTAGTTCCCCAGTCTGATGTCAATGAGAAGTGAATATTGCGACGATAAAATTCTACTGACCGTGACCCGAATCCATTTTGGCACCCATTGATGAAGAGTTCGCAGTCGAGACTGAATTGGATCTGTATAACTCTGACTCTCTTTTGCTTAACTGATGTTGCATACCCGGGGGCTGAAAGTCCCATGAAGGGGTCTCATTCTGGCGTCTACGCTTCGAGAAAATTGAACCTCCGTTTGAATTTCGCTTTATACGTACGTAAACCAGCATCAAGCTCACAGCGATCAAAACAACTGTAACCGGTACCACTACGGCGATGATGAGGCCGGGCCGTACGTCTGGTTTGTTGATGACGGAGGTTGACTCACTGCCTGAAATATTAGCAGCATTTACAGGTGCGGAAGCAGGTAATTGCTGAGTGACGTTCGATACACGACCTTGAGACGTCTCATTCGGCGGTGTTGAGCTCGGCAACGGGGCAAGGACATTTTGTGACAATTCAGTCATGTTAACAAACTCGATGGAGTTGGTCGACGCCTCAGTGGTATTGACTTCCATCGTCGTGTTGCTTATTTTGGGGATCGGACTGGCTTGGGATTGATGGGCGGACACATTTGCGGGTGGTGGATTGTCAACCACGGTTTTGGCCGGAGGGATCGTAGCCGGAGGCGTTGTGGATGTTTTCGAGCCTGCACCGTCTTGAGCAAGGGATGGTCTTGAACTGGTAGCTGAAACTGTTGGTACAGGAGGTGTGGATGGTGACGGCACGGGCGAAGGAAGGATCTCCCTCGTCCGGTTCGACGAAATAGTATCCCGTGCCGGTTCGATAGCAGGCTCCTCTCTCGTAGACGAAGATGGGTCAACGGCTAGCTTGGAAGGAGGGTAAACATTGACTGAGGTAGAGTCCATTTTCTGGCTGCCGACGGGTGGGATGTTGCCCGGTGTGATAGTCTTCTCCTGAGAAGGTCTAGTAGGAGGTACTGATAGGATAGCGCTAGGAGAGGTGGGCTTCAACTTTGGAGTGGGAGGCAAGTCGGGGAAAAGGACCTCGTTTGGAAAAAGGGTGTCGAAAGAGTTTTGGTCCAGTAGATGATCATCTATATCGTCATGATCAAGACCTGCCAGAAATTCGGCTTCGAAGATCGAGTTCGGCCGGGAGCGGTTGAGCGTGGGACGCGAAAGCAGCATGATAGTAGATATCTATGAAGTTTGTCAACTTTGAGCTATCGATGTACCAGCATTCGCAAGCCAAAGGATGCAGTTGGCCGGTAGCCCAATTTACATGTCACACGCGGAGAAGGAGAAGGAGGGCATCGGATTGGGAACTGATGAGGAGTGGAAGGGAAAGAGCAGGAAAGAAACAGCCGGAAAGAGAGCATCCTCCTCCACGGGCTGAGAGCCAAGGCAACTCAACAGCTTTCGTAGGCTCGGTCGTTGTTCCTCCACTCCGCAAGACACAACTGAAACCATGATTTTGCGTGAGAGGAGTGGTAAAATTCGCCCCCGAAGGGTGCGAGAGCTTCACATCACACCCGAGAGCATCAAGACTCGAGCGCGTGGATACAAATGCGATGTAGCAATGGAATCTTGTCTCAAAGCATGGACACCGAGTGGGATTCAAGAGAGTTGTTAAGGATTAATGTTTTCAAGTCATTGGCTTTAACGGAAACTCGTCCCATGATTCCGTTAAGGAGCCCACCACGAATAATACCACATGGTATGCAGATCAAGTTCGTCGCCAACATAATCTGGGGCCAGACTTGTCGGCGTTCATGACGACTAATCAGCAGACGTTGCGAAGAAAAGTATACAAGTAAAACACAACATCGGCTGGTTCCGGAATATCAGGCGCCGAGGCTTGGCTTCCGGCTGAGAGCCAGCTGGGCAGCGGACGGTGGCCGAGCGTTCCGGTCGGAGCTCAACCGAGATGCAAAGCTCAAATAGCCGGTACTGGGGCTGAAGTCCGAAGCACAGTGCAGCCACGGCACCAATTACAGTCCGGGACTTATGTATGCTGGTGCAGTCAGGACGAGGGTTGGGCTGCGCAGTTGCAAGGGGTGTGTACTGCACGTAAGTATACAACCAAATAGGTTTGATGACCACTCGGCTGCATCCATAAAGCCTCTCAGCCCTCACTTGGCCGTGGACACCACACTGATCGCTCATTCAAGAAAGGCCTCAGCCCACCATGTAGGTACCACTGACATTACCACGCGTTTCCGTTTTCTCTTGCTTCACCCGTCTTCTGCTGATATCATGTCTTCCTCCATCCATCCTATCCGATCGATTGACCTCAGGAGAGACAAGTGGCACAAGAAACGTGTGCGCCGACTCAAACGTAAAAGAAGAAAAATGCGTGCTCGTTGTAGTAAGCCAAGCTCCCCGTTCTCCTATCCTTCCTTCCTACTTGCCCTCAAGTTTGCCAACGCACCCTCTGACTAATTTGGATGTCCTTTTCTTGCAGAGTGATCGACATGCAATCGTAACCAATCCCCATCGATCCTCGGCTGTCATCTCGCGAGATTGAAATCAACTCTACTGCCGCCTCATCCAATTATCCTATGCGGTTGGCCTCAATCCGGTCATCTACTGATCCTGAAAACCATGTTGCTCTTGATGGAAGCTATGCATTTGGATCCTCCACCCGAATTCTCATGCCTCCGTCTTCATCCTTTGCCGTAGCCCTAGACCGTCATGAAATCGTTCGAGCATGATCCCGCTGGCTCTGATTCTGCCTTCCTGAATGTAGCCAAATCATTATACCTTGCCACTCTCTATTGGGTTGGCGGGATTCCTTCGCCCTATTTGATTTCACCTTCATCTCTCTGAAGCCCCCCCGTCAAACCACTCACCCCCTGCCAAGATGAAGCATCCCTTGATTTCCGTGTCTTTGTAGAGCCCCTGAGTAACCCACGTTTTTTCTATCCTGATTGGAGGTGAGACCCAGGAAATGATCACCTGCCATAATTTTCGTTGCCCCTCCAGTATTTTGCGCGAACACCAGTATATGGCGGAGTTGGCTGACCGTGGCATGTGATGAGAGTGATCAGATGTTAAAACTGAGGGCCTCGTACGAAGTGTGATAGACATCAAGTTGTCTATGCTGGGGGGATTGTAAGGGCACCTCATTCCGTTGAGATCACTGATGTATTGGAAGGTGCAAGTTCAAATGCTGCTTTGCCTACTTTTAAGGAAGTATGTATATACTACTTTTGCGCACACTTCCTGCTCTGGTCTGAGCCACGTAGGCAGGCTGTGTACCTTCTAAAAAGCTGTCAGCCAGAATCCCAGATGTACACCTCAGACCACATCTGCTTCTGCCTTTTGGATGTTTGAATGCAAGATGTTTGAGTGACATCTTGGCAGCTTTTACCTGGGGCCAACTTTAATCATGCTCCAGTTGGGAATGGGGGACATCAGGTTCAGTCTCCAATCCTTCAGTACCATGAATAGCAAAACATTGTGCAGAACACAGCTCCAACTGTGGTCTTTTAGCCTGTGTTTGGTAAACTTGTAAGGCCCTTGCAGATAGCCCTTAGCTAGAAATAATAAGGATGCCGCAGGCTACACCTGCTTGGGGTTGCAGGCTTTGGCCCAGTCAGATGTTGCAACTTTAGGTACCACCTCAGCCTCTGCCCGGCCTACTCTGACACCAAACAACTGTTGTCAGCCCAAGGCTATGTTTCAAGGTACCCCATGCGTGGGATGTGTCAAGCATGGTGGGGTTTGAGGCATTGCCTGCCAGGTTTGGTTACCAAACACCACCTTATCAAATTCTTTCTGTTGTGGGCCAAACTGTCAAGGCCATTATGCCAAAGAAGTGGGAAACAAGGAAGGAATGAGGGAGAGATTTGAATACAAGATATTTTTTTTTTAGTAAAGGTAATTTGACTAAGGTTTTTCTTGGAATCCGGGAAAATATGGGCTTGAGTGTTATCTTTGTGGAATTGGGGGAATGAGTGGTGTTTGCTTAGGTGTCTTTCTTGTAGGTTCAACTATCCCCATCAACCCAGATGTGTCTCCTCATTGGGAATGATAGGTGAGTATTTTCCCTACACTCTAATCATCTCAGTGGGCTAAAACAGTACATCAAATGATTTTCTCTTCATCTGTCCTCAATGTTTGGCTTTCTGTGCAATCCTTGTTTCCTCATCTGAAGAGGTCTTTTCTTTCCAGCTCTTTGGAGCCCTATCCTTGGCTTGTTTGCCATTGTAAGACTTTTAATGATCAAATAGACCAGGCTTCTCAATAGTTATTGTTTTCTCTTATTATCTAAAAGCATCATCAGCCTTGATCAGGCATTCTTCAATATTGATTGGTCATAAAGAACACTCACTGGTTTCTCCATTAAGATGTTTTTGACCTGTGATCAGAAGCTCTTACAAGAGCTCAGAAAAATTTGATTAAGGTAATTCAGACTCAGCAGAGCATCATCAATCTCAAGCACACATTATGTAAATTATATTTGCCACAATGGATGCTCTTTTAGACCTACAAGCTTTGGTGCCTCATTTGTCTTGATTCTATCCTCCAGGAACACCTTGGATTCCAACTCGTGTTTATATGTGGGGAGGTGAGGTTGAGTAGAAGGAGAACTTGAGTCTTCTGAGGACAAAATGTTTCTTGTAAAGCACCTTGCAGTCTTTATGGTCCTCAGGTGTGTGCTGCCAAACAGCCAAGTGCCTCTAGATGCACTTCAGAATACGCCATGCCTGGGGTAGTCTAAGGATGGTGTACCTTGAGGCATTGCTTGCAGGAAGTGCCTAACAATATAATCATTCATTTTCTATTACAAGGTTACCAACAGCTATAATATTCCCAAAACACATGCTAAAATGGTGTGGTCAAGGTTGGTACCCAGCCATATTCAATTTAGCTGTTTAATTGGTGGAAATGCAATGTTGCACTGGGTTTGGTGGAAGTACAATTCTACACCCTGAAGAACCTTGAGTGTAAGTTCCTTCATGATAATATCATGGAAAAATTCCATGGTATCACATTGCAGAAGATCCTTTCTCCCATTAGCCCCACACTCATAGCCATCCCTGTTGAAATATTCTAGTAACAAAATATCAACTTACCCCTCAATTCCATCAAAATCAGCCAAATTGATGCCCTTGATGATGTCCTTTACCCTATCTGATCAACACTACAAACAGGCCTTTTACAAGAATTTCACTTTGTTCAATTCCATGTTCATGTTGGCAAGATTTTTTCCATATTCAGCGGAAGGCAATGATCAAACAGTTACGGCTCTTGAGAGTATGAGGTGGGTTCAGTATAGCTACTGGATACAGGAGTGAGGAAAGCAAGAGGAGTATCTTGAGAGCATGAGCTCATCAAATGTGATGTCCTAGTTATAAACTCTACCAGGATTTATTGTTTGTCACAGTCATGTCTGGCATTTGTCTCTTTGTACACTATGACCAGATTGGAAGCTCCCAGGAAGCTCATCATGTCAAATATCCTGGAGAGCTCCCCAGGGAGCTCCCAGAGAAGTCCCCTGAGTGGCTGAGAGATCCCAGAGATGTCCTGGACTGGTATATCTCTGAGATCCCTCCCTTGACATCCTTGGGATGTCCGAAGCGAGGCCACATCCCAGGGATGACCCATGACAGGTCTCAGGGATCGATCGCAGAGGAGACCTCCCAGGGATCTATCGGGTGGTTGTTCGATCCTTGAGAACTCTCGTGGGTGATCCCTGAGACATCTCAACTGTTCGGCCCATCCCGGCTCTCCCAATTGATACCTGATCAGTCTCAATGGCTCAACAAGGTGAGACAGGTCAGGGATGAATAGGTCACCCACACATGCATTGGTGAGGTCCAGCTTTTCAGCTATGGCATAATCTGAGGAGACCAGATTATCTCATAACTAACAAATAGCACATTATTTGAATACAGTACTGTTATATTACATATTTAAACAGTACTGTAATCAATCTCTGTAATATAAGTACACTTGTAATCACAAGAAGTGTTATATTACATATAGTTACTGTACTGTAACAAACAGTACTCATACTGTAGCATCTCTATGCTTAAACTAGGATCTTGCTTTTGTGGATTGTTTTAAGATATGTTTCTCTTTATGGACTTCATTTCTCTCAATCTCT
>AWVX01031612.1:0-12724 GCA_000500245.1 Cronartium ribicola 11-2
CTTAGTACTATAGAGTTGTAATACATACTGTAATCACATGTGTAAACATGTTACACTAACTAGTATACTGTATAAAGCTAAAAAAGGCCTTGAGTAGCAACACACACAGTAAAAAAAGTTGCACAAAGCAGGCTATTCAATCCTTCTCACCTTATATATTGATACCTATATCATATCCATGTGAGTGATAGAAAAACATTCCAAAGAGTAAGTCAAACCTTTCAAAAAAAGTTACTTCAATCATATATGATCTCTAGCTATTCATAGGAGAATGACATCCCAAAGAAAACCAAAGATCCTTGTAAGTGAGTGCTTTTAACTGCTAAGATGCCCAGAGAAGACCTGGAACAGCATGGCACAACACCCAAGGTTTGGGTTAGTGCGTGAGAGTTGTGGAAGGATAAGGGAGATCCTTCCACGACGCTGTTCCAGTGTTTTACAACAAGGGAAACCGTGACATGAATGTGATATGTGTCAGGTGACGTAGCACAGAAAAAACCGTAGATATCCATCTCAACATGAACAACGTCATATTAAGGTATTCATATTTATTTGTAAACGCATGCTTATCCGTTTGGGGTTAATGAAAGGAAAGAAACAAGAATCCCGAAATACACATGTTTATCTGAACCAAGAAACAAAACCCGTATAACAAGTCATACAGCACATAGGCATCCTACAGTATATCCAAGAACATCACTTGAGAAAGCTTATGATGAGCTTTATATGTACATATGTATCCGTAAGACTTTGAAAACCCCTTATAGTCGAGCCCTAGGTACTTCATCCTTCTTTTGATCTAGAGCCCATCTTTCAATCAATTTAACAAGTAACTCAACCTGTTCAACGCTTTGTTCAGAATGTAAGCATACTCTAACCATTTCACGACCAGATGGTACAGTTGGTGTACCAATAGGTCTAACCCTAATCCCATGATTTAACAAGTAAGTTGCTAATTCACGTGGTCTATGACTAAGGATTGGAATGATAGGTGAAAAGAATTTTTTAGGACGGAGTAAGATAGCTTCAGGAATAGTGATAACGTCTTTTGAAGCTCGAGGTTCATCTGGACCGACTGGTGAGATGTCAAGTCTTAAAAGCAATTCACTTAGGAGATTTGAGAGATGGTCGGCTAACGTTTCAAGCTGAGAGACAGCCTACCAGAAGTTCAAAGACGGTCTTGAGTTTCCTGAACTATGGACGAAGCAAGTGGTGGAGTAAAAGAGGGCGCACCTTACGATGAGTCTCGGTCTCCAACTCAGACGTTGCAGTACTGATAGCAAGTACAGTCATACGAGTCATAGCAGTAGAGAAAATGAGCGGGCGAGCATAGTTGATGAGATAATCCCTAATGAGTGGAGTGGTGATGACGATAGCACCTGAGCAAGCGAGAGCTTTTCCAAATGTGTGTAAACGAACGAGGATTCGGTTTGAGAGTGAGAGGGCGACGGTAAGTCCTCTTCCTGAGGGTCCATATAACCCAGTCGAATGTGCCTATTTAGGAGAGAGAGAGAGAGAGAGAAAGTGTCAATCAGACTGAAAGAGTGGAGGGGGAATACATTAGCCACTCACTTCGTCTACGATCAAATGCACGTTCGTCTGATCGGGCCCAAATATTCGATCGATCACTTCAACCATCTCATCTAACGGACAGAGATCTCCGTCCATACTATATAGAGACTCGACGCCAATGAAGACGTTGTTCTTACCACTTTTGACGCTCTCGTCAGTTTCAAACAATCTGCTGAGTACAGACTGTAAATGGGGGACTGAATTATGCTTGAAGCTGATCCGTTGAGTTGGTTTACAACGTGACGCACGAAGGCCATCGTGAACGGATGCATGAATCAGTCTGTCATAGAGTACGTAGTCTTCTGGGCCGGGTAAGGTACTCCAAATGCCGATGTTGGCGTCAAAACCACTATTGAAGAGCAGTCCGGAACTGCCTTTGAAGAATGAGGCAAGATGTGACTCTAATTGGAGATGTTGTGGCGTGTTTCCGTCTAGGAGTCGGGAGGAGGAAGGTCCGAAGGGAGAGACCTCGGTAAGGTGGAGTCGAGTCTTCAAGCTTTGATGGAGCGCAGGTGAAGTTGAGAATGATAGGTAATCGTTGGAAGAAAAGTCAAGGGGAATGAGCTCGGGTTGATGTGAGTTTGAGTGAGGTTGAGGTTCGAGTGAGCGTCGTATTGAACGCTGTTGACGTGATTGGAGGGCCGAGTGAAGTCGATCGTTGAGGGTGGAATTCATTTGGCGGGTGAACGATCAGAGACCGGTTCCTCCTGGTTTGTTCGGGTCGGATGATGAAGAATTTCACATATCAATCAAACTCGAGTACGGCCGGGTCTACGATGGACTAAGTACTCGTAGTACGGGGTCAACCCTTCTTCAAACACAAAGTAAAGAGAAACACTTCAGCTATTTGCAGTACTTACTCATCATTATGGAACCCATGAACTCAATCCTAGCACCACCACAATCTATACCTTCCTCATCGACACACACTAAAACAGATCAACAATCAGAGCATCAACCACCTTCCCTCGATCCTCGAATTCACTTTGACAAGACTACATCTAAATGGCAATTCGAAGCAGACGATGGTCGAGAATACGAATGGGTTGAATCCAAACAAGCTTGGGTTCCTCTCATAGATGAATCGATGTGGTTAGCTCAACAAGCTGCTTATAAAGTGGAGGGTGTAGACGAGACCGTAAGGATTTAAGGACACCACGAAAGGTCACGCAAAGAAGAAGTTGACTGATCGATTTTCTAATAGACTCCTGCTCAATCGACGATTCCTAAAGATAAGAACCAAATTAAATTGGAGAGACAACTTCAAAAACAACAACGACAAGGTACAAAACGTGCTCATGATTCAAATTCATCACAACCTCAACGAAATACGGCAGTCTATGTAACTCGATTACCACCTGATACGAACGTAGAAGAACTTAACGAGACCTTTTCTAGAGCTGGATTAATTTTGGTTGATGCAGACAATCGACCCAAGATTAAGCTTTATACGGATCCACAATCGGGTCTATTTACAGGTTCAGCTTTAATTGTTTTCTTGAAAGCTGAAAGTGTGGAACTAGCCATTAGATTATTTGATGAAAGTCCACTTCGAATCGGGTCTAATAAATCAACTGACGATCAAGTACCAATGCAAGTGAGTCGAGCAGAGTTTTCGCATAAACAAAACTCGACTTCAGAAGCAAATTCTACTGGCACATCTAAACCCGATCAAGAAAAGAAAGATCAATTACATCAAAAACAGAAAAGAGCAAAGAAAGTAGAGAAACTAAAGTCAAAACTTGAAGAATGGGACTCAGATGACGAATTTGGGACTACGAATGATAAAAATAATCGGACTGTCGTCTTACAATACATGTTTACGCGTGATGAGTTGGAAGCCGATCCGAGTCTGTTACTCGATCTAAAGGAAGATGTCCGAGAAGAATGTGAACTGTTGGGGAACGTGACAAACGTGACGTTGTATGATGTAAGAACATAGTTCTTCTTATGGAATATTTTGATCACTTCCTAACTTGTACAGACAAATACTTTTAGCCTCATGTCAAATGATCCTGACTGCACCTCATTGATGATTTTCTCTCTTTATAAATCTAGCTCGAGTCGGATGGAATCATGACGGTTAAATTCAAAGAACCAATTGCTGCCCAAGCCTGTATTCTCGTCAGTCTCATGCTCTATCCTCTCTCTCTATTGATCCATCTTCCTCCGCCACTCCTACCAGGCACCTAAAACTTATCTAAAATGGGCACCTGTCGCCTCTTTTTACGCTTTACTTTTCAAAATGTTCATAAATTAGAAAATGAATAATCGATTCTTTGCTGGTCGACAAGTAAAAGCCTCAATAGATAATGGTCAAAGAAAATTTCATAAAACTGGTCATGGATCATCGTCATCTAATCTTGCAGTACTACAAACCAATCCAAAAGAAGATAAAGAAGAAGAGGAAAAGAAACGTTTAGAAGCTTTTGCGAAATATCTTGAAGAAGGGCAATGAGTTTTTTTAAAAAATAAAAAATAAACGAAAACAGACATAGGTGATTGGGGTTAGTAGTGATTATGCTTTCGATTGAAATTAGTAGTAAAGAGAAAAATAGATTATCAATGTTGTAAAGCTTGACCACTCGGATTCGAGGTACCTTACCTTCACTTTTCAGATGAGGAGAAAGTGATTTTGCAGATATTAGGATGAATGTACCAAAGTTGAAAATGTTTTTTTAAGACATTTTCTTGAACATGCTTGTCGCATATCTCCCTTCCACATTATAATCATTTGATTGGTAAAACAATTGATCTCAACACTGATTTAACTGAGCAATATCAATACCCTACACGACATTATCATCTTCATAGCATACGACTGAGTCAAGAGTCAAGGTACGGAAAATATCGTGCTCATAGTGGGGTCTCGCGATGAACTCGGTCATAGTACTGGGCTAAACCGCGGTGCCGTCGCGTGTATGTTGCGGTCTGGCGCCGCGTGGTGTGATTTGTATTTGGCCATAGACATGTGAGAGAGCAATGTGACATGAAAAACAGTATGAGAGGAGACCTCGGGGTCGGTAGAGGGAAACACAAGAGGTCAGAGTCGGGATATCGGGTGCGATAAACTGACGAAGGAACAGTCTATAGGTAGAAATTACATTTTTTTTTTTAATTTTTTTAATTTTTTTAATTTTTTTAATTTTTTTAATTTTTTTAATTTTTTTCAGACAACAGTGAGAACAAAAAAAATGACACTTGAGGGAGAAAGGGGACTTGGACCAGACCAAAGATAATGTGCAGATGCGGTGGTTGTGGCACCTCTGGACACTAGGGTGTCATGAACTCTAGGCAATATTCTGTAATCTTACACTGTTTTTCTTTTCTGTTTTTTCTCTTAATTCACCAACTAAGGTTCCTGTTCCTAAAACTCTGTTCTGTTGTTTTGTCTTTTTATCTTATTGCTCCTTGATGTTTCTTCATAAAATGCTCTCTATGTTGTGATCTCTGTGGGCTGTCCCCTTGTTGAATTCTCTTTCTCTTTTTCTCTGAACATTTCTTTCTCGAAAACTTAAACCTTTTAGAAGCTCTCTATGAATAAAGATTTATTGTTTTCTTAGCTTGCGTATCCAAGAAAAGCAGCGAACTGTGTTTACGATCCCAACAGACAAGTGTACAGTGGATACACTCAAGAGTACAAGTCCGATCCTTACATTAGAATTCGACCAAAAACTTTTGAAATATAAAATTTTATGCCGCTTCACATGAATTTTTCCCTTTCTGACGACAACATCGCTATCTACACTGTAGACACAGGTGCTATGTACACTATTGACAGAAATAGTCAACTATCCGCACAATCTTCCCCTCTTTCTTACCAATTCTCTCACTTTAATTCCAAACTCTTTCCTCTTGCTTTCCGACAAATGGCTCTCAAATATTACCTGGTTGGCAAAAAACCCAGTACACCCAGTTGATTTTCACACTGGGTGGACTAGGCATGTGTAAATTCAAAAATAGCAACCAGTAAATTTCAAAAACCCACCTCTCAAGGGCCTCCACCACACTTCTTGCTCAGCTTGACCAACCATGCCACAAGCAAGAACCAAGAAGAGTTCTCGAGCCATTCCTGATGGTGCCTCACCTCTCCAACACACCACCTCCAGCTCCAACACTCAGAATCTGTCTGTTGGCCTTGAAGGACCAACAGATTTGGGGTCTGCCAACTCAACCAGATCAACTTTCACACTGCTGTTGTCATTGGGTGCCAATCCAGGCCTTCAAGGTTCTCCAATCACACTTCCAACTGCAGCCTAGATATGGAGCAGTCAGGTGCTAGCAAGTTCAGGATTGCCAGGGTCTCTAGCCCCCTCGAGCAATTGGATTTTGGCCCATCCCACTCAAAGGGAAATAAAGATGACCATTGTGTTGAAGTCAATGTCAGTTGGGTCTTCTTTGGCTTTGAGTTGATCCAGAATCATTGCGCCAGCCAAGATGCTTTTGGGCTTGGTTTGAGGGCTGATTGATTGGTTGTAGCAGTTTGCTAAGAAGGCTACCTGAAGGCCAAAAACACACTTCAGGTAGGCTAAGACATCATGACAGAATGTTGAACTTGGCATGTGGAGAGCTGACTCAGGTGGTGACCAAGGTGAGGCCGGGAAGGGGTGAAAAATGTGGATAACTGGGTGGTCAGGTCTGAAATCTGACATGTCAACCCAGTACACCCAGTTACAGCCAAAAAATCCACTGGGTGTACTGGGTTTTTTGCCAACCAGGTAATATTTGAGAGCCCCTACTGTAAAGTACTGTAAAGCTGTCAGCCCTGAGGACTGCATAACAGTCCCACAAACTGAAACCAGACATGTACATGTATAGTAACCAGGAGGAATAGGTGTAATACATGGTGTAATATATACATTACATGTGTAATAAGTAATGTACACATGTAGAAACATAGTGTAAAATATGTACTACATTGTGAGAAATCAAGACTCAAGCAGAAGATGAACAGCCTGAGTTACCAGGTGTCTACACAAGATGGTCTCGGATGGCAGCAAGCCAAAGGAGAAAGGTGCTACAGTGAGCTATATGGACAGACTGGAGAGTACCAGGTGTCAGTAAACAAAAGTCTCAAATGGCATGCAAGCCAGAGAAAAAGTGATGCTACAGTGAGCTAAATGGACAGACCTGTGCACAAGGCAACAGGGATCAGAGTAGAGACAAAAAATAATAAGGTACTAAAGAGATGTATGTTAGTTGTAGTTGAGAGAGAGAGTTGGAGGAGAAGGCACTCACAGATTTCTTTCCAATGAGGAAAGAGTCTGGAATGAGAGTAAAGGGGTACATATATAGTATAAAAGTGTTCTCAAGTCACACATGAATCATCCCTGGAAAAGCGGAAATGAAAAAGCTCAAGCCAAAACTTTGGCCTATTCCAAATCTCAAGCAACAGGCTGCTTATTCCCAACACACGGACACTCAAGCCTAGGCTCATTCACTAATCACCACCTCTGTTCCCACAAGTTTCCTTCTCTGAATTATTCTATCTATCACTTATTCCTACTACTGTAAACTACTGTAAACTACTGTGACAATCATCCTAATATATCAATTTTAACCTGAAGGCCTTGGCATTGAGTATCACAAAACACATATGTAATAAGTAGTGTAACAATTAAACCGCACCTCAGGCTCAGTTTCAAAAGTCATAAGAATTGTATACTTATGACAGGAGCCAACTAGCAGGCCCTGTCATTAGAGTAACAAACCATAGACTTGCCTATGTGGCCCTGTAATAGCATGAGCTGGAACCACAAGCCAGCCCATATCCTAAAAGTGAGGAGGAGATAACCTGAAAGGTATATAAACACCCTCTCTCCTGCTCAGGAGTGATCCTCTCTCCTCACCTTTTACCACACACACCAAACCAGAACTAGCTGTACTACATTGAGGATAACTTAACATAATAAGTATCTACTCAATAAGTACAAGGTTCAACAGGTGTAAGACAAGAAAGGTTACCCACTACTTTGGCAAGGTTTGGTTGACCTTTACCTCCAGGATCCCTTGACAGTGAATACTCACCAAGGGTTAGAGACAAAGAACATGAATACAGGAAGGAGCAAGAGCTGTTACCTTCAGCTGAGCCTGTATTTCTCAGAGTTTGGCTCTTGCAGATAACTGTTTGCACAGTTATAAGACAAGGCACTCTACCAAGAGAGGACCATTGTAAATCAACTAGAGTCTCACTAAATCCTCTCATTAGAGGTCAACTAGCTGTAGTCTTTACTTGGTGGAACCATTACAGACTTGCTTGATTGCTCTCTTAGTGTTTGAAGCCCAATCCAGCTTCATACCCAGCCTGAAATAGCCAGGTGGGTTGCCATACAGAAGCATCTACCTGAAAAAAGCACTACCTACAGTAGCCAGGCAGGTGGTCCATTCTGACTGCATAGAGCAGTGAATGGCAGGTCTTGATCTACAGTAAATTTGACAAGTTGTGGTTTTTCAAGTCCCAATTGACATCAAAAAACCATAGCAAAAACCTTCTGGAATAGTCTGTCAGACTAGTATTCCTGGGCCACCCTTTGCTAGTCTTCCAACAGGGCTGCAACCCCAAGCCACTTTTAGCCAAACTAATGAGGAGCCCCAGGGTGAGCCCAACACCAAGTGGATTGATCCATCCTCTTTCGGGCCCTCCCTTGCCTCTCAGCCAGTTTGGCCGTGGCAGATATTTTCTTGCTGTGGTCCCCTTTTAAAAATCTTGGGCTTTTTATTCAACCCTACTCAAGCTCAAGATGGAGAACACCCAAATTTATGCTGGCCAGATTCCTGGCACAATCAGTCAACCAGGGGTGTCAGCACCAACTCCACAATGGTCAGTTTTTTTTTTTTCTGGAATTGTGGTGTTGGTGGGACTGATGTTTTGAGCAGGCTGGGATGCGTACGAATGAGTATCCAAGTGGAAAGGTAAGGAAAAAGAAGAACCTTTCACTTTGTCTGCATCCCAGACATCAGACGGTGGAAACTCTGTACAAGCATCCTTGTCTACTAGATTGTGATCAGACAGTCTAACACCCCCCCTTGCTTTGTACATATGTCTGATAGGCATGAAGTACATTTGGATTTAGAAAGAAACACAAGAAAATGAAAGGACACAGAGAAAAATGACCGGAAAGAGTCAAAGTGGTTAGTCGGATATGCCTTCCTTGTAGAGCACATGTCACAGATATGCCATTGTTGTGGTCTTGTAAGAAAAACGGATATGCCTTTTTTGCAGTTCACATACTTGGAGTATGTCGCCATTGTGATCTTGTACTTGAGGTCCCTCAAAAGGGCACAGATTCTGTTGGCAGACAGGTACAGTAGTGCTCACTTGTGTGGCTGTGGTGTTGTTTTCTTTAACTGACAGTGTGGAGTAGGGGAAGCGGCAGTGCATAGATGGATAGAACTTACTTTGAGCCAGGAGGCTCTCTCCCAGTGGAGAGATCTTTAATGCCTAGGATCTCAGTGTGCAGTGAGAAGTACCTTGGTAAGGGGGTTTGCTAAGCAGTCAGCTGCCATTCTTTCCGTGGGTATGTGCTTCAATTTTAACTCTTTGTTTCTAATACATTTGTGTATGAAATGATAGCGTGCATCAATATGCTTTGGTGTGTGATGTGTCGGATTCTTTGTGAGCACTTCAGCTCCTTGGTTGTCACAATAAATTTTGCTTGCGGAGATGTCATCAAGATGTAGCTCCTGTAATAAGTGTTTTTGCTCCAGAGTGCGTCGCAGCATGAGTCCATGAGGGTCATGTATTCAGCTTCCATACTCAATGGTGTGACAGTCTTTTATTTACGTGATCTCCAGGAGACGGGCCCAGAGCCTACACAGAAAACATAGCTGGATGTCAATTTTTGGTTGTGACGGTCCTCTGCCCAGTCGGAGTCAGAGTATGCTCTTATACTGAGTGTGCGTCCTCCCAGTACGAGTGACTTTGATTTTGTCGTTTTGAGGCACTGTAGTACTTGGACAGCAGCCTCCCAATGGTCACTGGTTGGTTCCTTGAGGAACTGAGAGAGATGGTTGACACCAAATGTGATGTCTTGACGCATGCACTGTGCTACCCACAGCAGTCTGCCAACTAGGCTAGAAAAGACTTGATCCGTCAATGGCTTGTCTTCCCTTTTTGGCCACAGGTCCTTGAAGGTTGAAGCAGTCAGAGATCTGACGCTTCGGATTGTGATCTGAAAATATTCGGATATCATGAGAACAGGGATTGTGTGTGGGGTGTGTGTGTGTGAATCTGATAGTGTATGAAACAGTGAGTATAAGGTGGCCTTGTCCATCTCTCAACAAGAAAGCTGACCTGATACAGAGGTACAGCAGATATTATATGAGAGATTATGGAGAAAGGCAATTGTAAGTGATGATCTCAGGGACTGTCAACAAAACAGGTCTCTTTCCCAAGATAAGTTATAATTACCTGATAGTGTATGAAACAGTGAGTATAAGGTGGCCTTGTCCATCTCTCAACAAGAAAGCTGACCTAGTGAAGAGAATAGTAGAAAGGTCAGAACAAGAGAAAAAAAATTGAATTGACAAAGATTATTAGTACCTGATACAGAGGTACAGCAGATATTATATGAGAGATTATGGAGAAAGGCAATTTTAAGTGATGATCTCAGGGACTGTTGACAAAACACTGAAACACCAATTTGATAATAACATTAACTTAACACAGACTCTGATTGGTATAAGGAAAGATAAGCAAATAAGTGAAACAGGCAGAGTAGGGAAGTGGGTGATATGTACGGTCTCTTTCCCAAGCTGGGGAAAGAGACGTACATGAGCTGCCTTGTCTCTATATATATACACATGGAAAATAGCTCGGCTACTTCGGTTAGTTGGGAATGTGCATCTTAGATGATGTATGCGGTTCGTCTCTGCTCATTTACCTTTATCCTACTAAAACAAGCAATTCTTCTCAACTATACGTTCCTCTATCAACTATGCAAACTACTCCTTTCATTCTCTCATCCCTCATTTATTTTCTTTTGACCAAATAAGCAATTCTTCTTGTCTGTATGTGTAACTCTTAACTATGTATACCACTCCTTGCATTCTTTCATCCTTCTTAGTAACTATGTATATATAAGATCTGTTTCTCCATCTTCTTAATCAGCTTCTCAATAATTGGAATAACTAGCTTATGTCAATTGAATATTGACATGATCTTATGCGTATTAATCAGGTCTTTGATATAGTGAGCTTGGTTGAGTTCAGCTTGATTTTCTTCTGGGGTTTGGGTAACAGAAAGGGAAAGAAAGTGAGAAAGTTCTTTATCAGCAGATATTTCAAACTTCTTCCACATCAGGTTCCTAACATTCTCTATAAATGTGTCAGTTCCTGTGATGCTGACATTTTCAACATGCACTCCACACATACCTTCAAGTTTGTCATTCATGACTTTGAAGTAGAGTGATGGATTATGTATGGATTGTCGGAGGCCAATACTCATGAGAAATTCATGTAATGTTTTGTTCCATTCTCAAGGTGATTGTTTGAGCCCATATAGTGACCTAAGTATTCTGCAAACCCAGTCAGGATGTTCTGGGTCTTCAAAACCCTTGAGCTTTGTCATGTATAGCTCTTCTGAGATGTTGCGATTGAGGAATGCTGCTTTAAAGTCTATTTGACACCCATTCCACCCTAGATGAGCCATGACTGTGACTAAGATATGAAATGACTCTTGACAACTTGTTGGTGAGAAGACCTTGTTGTAATCAATAGCTTTTACCTGTGAGAAACCCATTGAAACCAGTCTTTCTTTGAGTCATTCAATGGATTTGTCTTGATGTGTTGTTTAGCGGGTCGCGGAACAAGGCACTATGTGTGTTTACCAACCAGCATTTCCATCTCTTTTGACGCTTCCTTAAACCAGAGATGTTTGTTGGGAGATTTTATGGCCTTTTTCCATGACTTTGGATCTGGTTCATCAACTGTTGTCTGCATAGACCTAACAAACCCCCCAAAGCATTCAGGTGGGGCTCTCATTTGTGCAGGTCTTGTATGTCATTGTGGTGAAGATGGCAACCATTGAGGAGAGGGGGATGGTGGAGGACAGGGCGGACATAGTGGTGTATTGCCAGGCCTTGTATTGTCAACAGCAGGTGTTCCTTGATGTGTAGGTGACAAGGTAGTAAGTAGGGATAGATCTGGCCATGGCATGACCTGAGGAACTGAGTGTGGGTGTCAGTTTTTGACTTTAAGACCTGGGAATTTTTTTTTGACAAACATTGCATCTCAAGTTTTAATGACCTTCTATGTCTTCAGATCCCAGACATACCACCCATCATTACCAGACAGATAGCCTAATAGGAGACCATGGTGAGATCAGGGAGTAAGTTTGTGCATTCTGGGTTTTGTGTTGGGATACCACACCAAGCACCCAAATGGGTGTACCTGTGATGGTGATAATTTGTTGGTAGCCAGTGTGTGTACTGGTTATTGAAATCCTTGAGGTGTTTTTGTTGGTGAGTTATTGTAGGTGTCTATCATGTAGTTGAGTGTGTCTGCCCACATGAAGTTGGGTAGGTTAGATTCCACTAAGAGACACCAAATGTGATCTGCTATGGTGCGATTCCACCTCTCTGCCACTCTGTTGAGTTGAGGTGTACGAGGTGGACCCATCATACTCATTATGCCTGCACTGTTCAAAAAACTTAGAAACTTCCAGTCTGCATACTCACCTCCATTGTCAGAGCAGAGCTTTGTGATTTTAGTCTCAAAACAGATCTCAACTTTAGTTTTAAAATGTTTGAAGTGCATAAAAGCTTCATCTTTTGATTTCATCTAATACACAGCGCAATGCTTGGAGAAATCATTGACAAAAGAAATGTAATATTTGTATCCTTCTTTTGAAGGTATTGGGAATTGAGCCGCATCACTGTGTATGACTGAGAAAGGGAACTTTGATCAATACAGTGTGGAAAGCAATAAAAAACATTGCTCATTTTTATATACAAATATATATGAAACAGCCTCACCTTGATTTATTTTAAAATTACTCAAATCAACTATTATATTATATTATTTTAAATCAAATTGAAGCCTCACATTATTTCATTCTACAAAACAAATTACTATATTGTATTGTATCATACTCACAGCCCCCGTTTACTGGTCACTGGCCGCCCAGGGCATCCAGCGACTTCAGTGCTTTCTC
>AWVX01031625.1:0-11551 GCA_000500245.1 Cronartium ribicola 11-2
GGGTTGCACTGGTGGGTAGATTTGTGAATGGAGAGGTCGAGGTGAATGGAGCCGGAAGGAAGTGGTGGGGGAGAGTCAGGGTTGAAGAGTCAAAAGGGAAGTGGAAGGAGGTCGAAGAAGAGGCGAGGGTGAAGGGATGTACCGGCGCCAAAATATGCTACAGAAGGTCCAGGATGGCCCTGCGCACGGACCATCTGCCAACAGCTCTTGAGGAGCTGATGACAAAATTTTTGCAATCTACTGTACCAGGTCCCGACAAGTCCTGCTGTGTTCTGTCATAAACCATCATGTGCCCAATCTTGGCAATGTTAATTTTAAGTAGAACAGGAGATGCAACACTGCCTCGGTCACTCTCACTGACACGCTGGAAAAGCCCATCAGTCGGAGATCTCTCGGATGCACGTTGCGTATAAACGGTACGAAAGAGAGAGGTCAGCGGTTGGATAATCGGGGGCCCCAGGGTGATGAAGCCGCTGTGAAACTTTCTCCTAAGGCTTGCTATCAAGGGCAGATGTTCAAAATGTCTATAGCAGTGTTACCGAGTGAGGAGTCGGCACTTGATGACCTGCCGAGGTCCTGAGAGAGAGAGAGTTGCGATGGTCAGCAGTATCATGAACAGAAACAAATGAACCAACAGCACGATCCTTTACATAGCTTACACGGGGATCTTTTTGTCAGCGCTACCAATAGAAGGTGAAACCAACAAGCACAAGCATCGGAAAGGTTAGCATAAATAGTCAATCCAGCTGCAATAAGACAAAAGACAAGACTTCATAGTGCATATAAAAACAGTAGCGGAGCAAACCGGAGCCCAACCCTTACTTAAAGATAGGTTGTGACTCAATTTTTGGCTTCTGTGGAACTTAATGGATAACAGTTCGCACAGAAATTGGATCCGATCCAGCGTATGTATCAGGCCAATCCTGTTAAATCACAACCAATTCACTTAACCCTTAAATCGTATCTATGTCACATTAGGAATCAAAGATTGTTCTAACAAGAAAAAGAGGAAGACCAAGCATATCTATAGAGAAAATGACAATCATGTGAATATTTCTATCCACAAAACCAACAATTATAAAGCGCTTAATTTCCTAAAAAAAAAATATGTATTCATCACATTATTATGCTGCTTCGAGCGTTCCTCATCTCCAGCTTTTCAGGTTCCATACGCTCCCGTTCTCACCCAGGCAGGCGGTAGATGGGCGAGCAAGCCTAAGAACGGTCGTTCGACAATCACCATTTCTTCTGGTCCGAGAAAGTCGAGCAAAAGGATCGCTTGGTACTTGTGAGTCACTCGTGCATCAACCTTCACAGTCACTTCCACTGAACTCATCTCTGTCGCTGTCTCGCTGCCCGTTCCAGACTCAGCCGGCCCCTCGTCCACCGCAAGCAAGTCCACAAGCTGACGCGGGCGCTTCGGACGGCGAGAGGTTCCTAATAGGTTAGGCTGCTCCGGAAGGCTGATCTTGCAGGTCCAATTTGCGCCCCATAGGAAGATGGTGTGTGGGATGTGCGTGCGTGCGTCTGAGCTAATAGAAGAGTTGCATCCAGCACCCGACCGCTCGTCTCTCTCCACACGGGGCTCGAAGGCAATGCCCAACATCGTGTCGCGCAACTGGTTCAAGACAGCTGGAGGGTTTGCACAGAGCTTTTGTGCCCACTCGGGCATTCTACGGCTCTCAACATTCATCACCTGGAGCGAGTTATCGGCATATCCTATAACGAGCGTCGAGGGTGTCGATGAAGAGAACGAAAGACAATTGACGATGACAGATGAGGTGGGGAGGATACAGTGGTGCTTGATGATGACATATTAAGTCAGACAGTGACAAGGCAACGGTATCAATGCATGCCCCACATATAAGAAGTTAAAGTTGATCTACCATTTGACGGATCAGCAACTGACCTTCAACAAATCCAGATTAAATACATGCAGAACTTTGGTAGAGTCAACGCTTGCCAGCCATTGGCAATCCGAACTGATAGCCATGGCGGTGATCGTGCTTCCTGATGGACGTTCTTCATTGCTATGACCGACGTCTCCATCGGGGGAATCTTCTGGGATAGGCGAGGGAGGAGAGACCGTGGGCGGAGGAATGACAACCCGGTGAAGGCTCTGGAGCGTGTTGAGGCGAGTACGATGCTGATTGAAAACACGTAGGATTCGACATTCCTTACTATCTGGATCGAGGCCCATTACGATAATCTGGCTGGTAAAAGCCGTAGCAAAAATCATTCGAGTAGAATCGGGAGAGAAGTGAATCGAACTAGCGCCTTGTTGGCCAGCTGGCCCTTTAACTGTATTGTTGTATGGAACAAAGCTCTTCACCCGTCGAGGTTGTAAATCACCCTCACTATTGCAATTTAACGAAAACAGTTTGACTTCGTACAGATCGGACACGGATAGCCATTTTCCATCGGGCGAAACAGCTGATGTAACGAGATTGGTTTGGCACTAAATATGACGAGTCAGAAAGTTATGTTCATAGAAAAATGAAAATTGACCGCCGCGGGAGGGGGCAGTTATAAAATCTGACCTTTAATTCCATATCGACAACTTTGTGCCAGGCCGTCTCAGGTTCAGCAAGGGTACTTCGCGAGTAGCTGGTGGCGAGTTCAGGAGCCTCGCGAGATGGTAGTCGCCAGATACTGATACCACGATCTTTCCGGCAAACAAGCAAACGACAGTGAGGGCTGAGCTGGCATACAGGTACACGTCGAGTAGCGTAAGAGATTTTGCGGCATATTGAGTCCCCGAACACGATTGATGAGTCTGAAATCGGGTTCGGAGGCAAGGAAGAGCCCCCTATCTGGAAATTACGAGGATAGGAAAGAGGTGAAGCTGCAGAACAGAGCACGAGCGACATATCGAGGCCACCAGAGATGAGGACGGGTGTGTGTGAAAGTAAAAGTACTTTCTCTGATGATAAAGAGCCGGTTTCGGGAGGTGGCACATAAGGAGGAGACATTGCAAGTGCCCTGACGTCGTGTGAATGTAGTCGTCGCCAGGTAGATAAAATCCACTTTGAGAAATCAGGCTTCCCGGCCTCAACGCGGTTATTGATGAGAGTAAGTTGACACGTTTTCTGGTCGACACCAGAAGTGAACACCTCGTTCCCATCGGGTGAAGCCACTAAGCAAAGTACATCGGCACGATGAGCTCTGATAGTCTGGACTCGAGTACAACTTGCCGGGTCCCAAAAGTTGACGTTCCCCAAGGAGTCACCAGACACGATAAATTTCCTCAAAAAAAGAAAACATGCGGAATCTCAGGGTTTCAAGCCATATCAAGATCCCCAGCTTCCTGACAGGGAAACTCACTCAATCACGGCCACAGTCCACACCAGAGTTTGTTCTCCTTGAAGCTTGTCAACTGGCATTCTGCCTACGCATCGACCGGTATTCACATCCCACTTTCGCAGACTGGAGTCAGCACAACCTGCAACCAAGAAAGTGCTCGAGTTGATGTTCTTCCGAGCCTTGCCATTCGGTTTCCCATTTGCTCTAGGCTTTTTTCGAAAATCTACCATTCCCCAAGCTACACAAAGAAGTCGGGACTTGCAAGGATCAAATTTGCGGATAAGCTCAAGCTGATTATCCGCTATTGAAGCCAGCCTGATCGTCCCATCATCGCAACCGATCGCGAGGATCTTGGATTGTGGGCATACAGCTAGCGACCAAACTGCAATAGACGGCGGCATCGGAAGAGTTCGCTGTAGAGATGTGCCAACCATCAAAATGAAACCCAAGGCGACATCATGCGGTGGTATCGAGCAGTAAGCCAGTCAGCACGGCCGGGTTAACATGTGAGTGTTGATAAGTCCGCCTGACCTTGATGATACCGGCCTGGCTGCCATCCCACTCCCATTCCAACACTTCTTCACCTCCATTAGTCCCAAAGAGGCGAGGTAGAGCCCGACTTAAAGTATCAACCTCAGCAATCATTTCGTCGGCTTCAACATCAAGATCCACGGGACTAATCTGGTGTGCAAAGACAAGTTGTTCTATTTTTGAAGCGGATGTGGGGGAGGGTTGAGTTTGCGTGCTTGATGATGCCGATGGAATATGGCCAGGTAAAGTACGATAGAGCACCCAGCCTTGCGTTGAGCCAGTCTTTTTTCGCTCACAAGCTGGTCCACTGTTATCGAAAGCTAACCAAACCCAGATTTCAACATCGCCATTCCCTCTTCCAACTGCCAAGACGCCTCTGCTTTGTTCACCAAGACTAGGAAATCCAAAATGCGGGGATGGATCCCATGTAGGAGGAGTGCAAGCCAAAGCCGTAATAGTCCCGGGTGTGTAATCCACGAATCTGCATCGGTGGACGGTAGCCTTCGTTCTGTGAGCCTGGAGGCCTGGAGGTTGAGCAGAGGAGCGGCGGACAGAGATATCAAAGAGAGAGCCTTCGGAAAGTGGACTGTGAGGAAGATTTCGGAAAGAGATCGGGGACTCGTGACGAGAAAGCTGGGAGAAGGGCTCGGAAGTTTGGGTGTCTGGAGCTGGATCGATGGCTCGGCGCTTCTGGGAAGGTTCTTTGGCGCGACCAACTTCTTGTGGATGGGCCATGGTGGGTATACGCAGAAAGTGTTGGTGAGGTGAGAGTGAATCCCGTAAATTTTTCAGAGCAGATGCAGAAATTCCAGATGATTTTTTTTTTGAAAAATTAGGTCAGCTCAGACTACGGTATACAGATATCGGTTCCCGCGATAGCTAGAGTCGACACGTGACTGAACTCGATTAAAGCATACTCATCAGTAGCGTACTGTACATACCACATGTGACTCAGTCAGTCAGCCCGAGCTTCAGAAAAAAAGTTGAAAGTTCCCTGTGCCAAATTTCCCTAACCATCCAGTTAAGATGGCCCCTTCGGAGACAGCAACAATCACTGACCCCCGCTTCAAGAGCCTCTACACCGACCCCCGATTTCTTAGGCCCAGCAAGCGTACAAAGAACAAAGCCTTGGATGATGAGCGATTCCAACCTGTGGCCAAATCCACCAAGAAGAAATCGAACCGCAGCAACTCTGGTGAGCCTTAACCCACTGGTCTTTCAGTTGCGTCATCTGATATGGATCTCTTTTTAGGTACGAAAGAAGACCCACATGCGTCTGAACCGCCTATTAAAGCAAAGTCGAAGAACTTCAAGCCAAAATCTAATTTTGTCGACCTGGCACGTGGGCAGGTGCTTCTAGAGAGTTCCGATGAGGAACAGAGTACTGATGACGACGATGAAAAGAAGTACTTTGAGGACTCCCCTGTGGAGTCTGATGATGAAGATGACGAAACTGAACTTGAAATCGGTGGGCCTTCTGGCAAACGAAGCCGTAGCCAATATGAGAAATCGGCCGATCTTTTAAACATAGATCTCGACGAATCTAACCTCGGCAACCTGACAACCGCTGAAGGAACACAAAACTCTATTCAACCTACTACGCGGATCGCTGTGGTGAACCTGGATTGGGATCACGTCAAGCCCATTGACCTTTACAAAGTCTTCTCTTCGCTCCTCTCGCCAAATGCTCTTCCATGCCTCGATGCCCACGCTGGAGTAGATGAACCACTCGCAGGTAAAAAAAATACAAAACAGGCGATCGCGAAGGGAGAAGTAATCAAAGTTTCTATCTACAAGAGTCAGTTTGGGAAGGAACAAATGAGTAAGGAAGACGTCGAAGGTCCGCCTCGAGAACTTTTCAAAGACAGCTCTCGCCTCTCTGGTTACTCAGACGATGAAAGCTCGGACGATGCACTGGTGCAAGTGGACGAAGGCGCGGAGATCGATGAAGAAGCCCTTCGAAGGTACCAATTGAACCGGCTTCGCTACTTTTATGCCGTCGTTGAGCTGGACTCCGTTGATGCGGCTGCCCACGTCTATGAGGAAATCGAGGGTACCGAATTTGAGAGAACAGCTAACGTATTTGACTTGAGGTTTGTATCACCTCATGCTTCCCCTTTCCGTTTTTTGACTGATGCGTCTTCGCGTCAATCACCACAGCTATGTTCCCGAGGATATGCAATTTGACGAAGTAGACCTACATGATGAATGCAAGGAAGATAGCGCGAATTATAAAGGGGTCGATTATGCGACTGATGTAAGCTCCTGAGATTATGTTCTTGTCCTCCACTGAGGCCGGATGATTGATCTATGTTCATGAAACTTTCCAGGCTTTGCGACACTCCAAAGTCAAGTTGACATGGGACGCTGAGGATCCCCACCGGACGAAGGTTACGCGCCTCAACACCCAAAAGATGACTCGCGAAGAACTAGATGAGCTGGACTTCCGGGCATTCGTAGCCCCGCCCTCCAGCGAAGAGGAGGACTTTTCGGATCGCTCGGCCGGCGATCAGCCGAATAAAAAATCTCACCGGTCCAGATTAAGAGAT
Organism: Cronartium ribicola 11-2; assembly: GCA_000500245.1. Lineage (NCBI taxonomy): Eukaryota > Fungi > Basidiomycota > Pucciniomycetes > Pucciniales > Coleosporiaceae > Cronartium > Cronartium ribicola. The sequence continues at coordinate 6,384 of AWVX01031625.1, forward strand.
CTTCTCGGTCTCAGCAACCTCACGTCATCTAATGCGAACGAGAGTGCCGAGCTGGACATCACCTTCGGGCCTGCCTTCAGTGAGAACGAAGGTACAGCTTCGACGACCATCAAAGTGCCATCCCACTTACAGTCCCGCCATTCAACAGCCAATCAGATGGACGCCTTACCTGAGTCTGACATGGATCGACGTTATAAATCAAAGGATCCATCTGAAAAGTCTCGAAAGGTTGAACAAAGATCACAGAGGCCACTCAAAAAACAGTCAAGCAAATCGCCAGATGCATCGGCAGACGAATCCGGACGACCAAAGCCAAGTGGGGCAGATGAACTGGCGCTACTGTTTGACGCAAACGAGGAGCGCGACCCTACGCGTGCTCATTTTGATCTCAACCAGATCGTCAAAACCGAAAAGCTGAAGGGCCGGTCGAAAGCGCTGAAGAAGATGAAGCGCGCTCACACTGAGCTGGTGCAGGACGACCGCTTCGAGATCAACACGGCCGACGATCGGTTTGCCATGGTCTACAACGACCACGAGTTTGCAATCGATCCTTCCAATCCTCAGTGAGTTGCCGTTATTATCATCCTTTGAACCCATCTTTGCCCCTTTGATGGCTAATTTGAGATTCATATGCACATTTAAAGATACAAGAAGACCAAGAACATGTCAAAACTCTTGGAGGCTGCCAGGTCTCAAAGGAATTTCGAGGGTGAAATGGAGGGAAGTGGGCCAAGGAATACCTCAGCTGGTATTACGGCCAAAGAAAAGACTGCCACCTCCGACCAGGGTGATCAGAGGTTGGGAACTCTTGTGGCTAGTCTTAAAAAGCAACATGATAGCTCAAAGAAGCGGAAACGGTGACGATGGGTAGCTCTAACTACATATCCATTTCACACCATAATCCCAAGTTCTCTTCTCCAGTTTCTTGTAGTGTGTTTACATATCATGAGATAAATGAAACCTTTATGACTTTCACTTTGGATGGACGAGTAATACATCGGTTGAGTCATATCATTTATACATGTACAGTACATATTGATTTGTCATTGTATGGAATTTCAAGACCGACTCAATCATAGCGAGCTCGCTTGGAACTCCGTACAGGGAGTCCGTCATGCCCTGCAGTACCGGGCCGACTAGCGGTCTGCAAGGCGGTAAGAGGATTGTAGGTACTCTTGCCGAGTAAGCCAGCGCCACCGCCACTTGGTGCAGCCGGACCGGCGACGGACATCTTTGGATCCGAGTCATCAGGCGTGACACGTCGAACGGGGTAAACGACCCCATGCTGCCCCTCGAAACAGTTCGGATTCGGTAGTGGAAGGCAACTAGGACCAAAATATCTATGAGTAAGGGATTGTCGGGCTGAGATGCGACGAGATGGATCGTATTGGAGTAGCTGGAGTAGGAGATCGTAACCTTCGCTTTGCGCGGCAGGTGATGATCTAAACGAGGTCGTTCGTGCGTTGTACCACTGCCGAAGTGAGTTGGGTGTCCTATATATTTCGTGGAGGTCGAAACAGGGTTTCGGAAGATTCAGCGCCAGCAATTCAATCCCCGGAAAGTGTGTCAAACGTATAAATCAATGGAAGGAAGGTACTCGCTTATCAAAGCGGGCGAGATGTGGATATTCTTGCAAATGGACGATCGATGGCCAATCTTCCTCTGTTTTTGTAGACCAATCAGACCAAATGTCAGTGATCACAGAGAGAAAAAACGCCACAGGTCTAGCGTCCTGAGAGACAGGAAGAGAAAAACTAATTGGACAAAACTAGTAGCTAGTCCGAGGATGTCGAAGATCTTGTGCAGCTGATCTTTTTGAAACGGAACTGAGCTTCCGCCCTTCTTCGAGTGGGGATCAGGCTTGGCTTCTTCGCCCTTGAACATTGGACGAAGGTAGAGGAGTTCGCCCATGATGCAGCCGACCGACCATATGTCTATCGACGGAGAATAGTGACGAGCACCTAGTAGAAGGTCAGGTGACCGATACCAGATCGTCACTACCACCTTGTCAGATGAATAGAGCGATTGAAGTGGTGAATGGTAGCTACGAGCGAGACCCAAATCGCCTACGTAAGATGAGAGTGCCGTATTCGCATATGGTCAATGAAAACCAGACGACTTTCTACGGCAGACTGGATACATAGAACATGAAGACGGTGCGCACCAATTTTCACCACTCCACGGTCGGTAACTAAAATGTTGGCAGGCTTCAAATCACGGTGTACAATCCAGTTGGCATGAAGGTAATTGACGCCGTTCAGGAGCTGCCACAGGAGCGACTTGAGCGTACTTTCGGGTATGTTGGTGCGTGACTGGGAATGGTGGTGAATGATTTGCTGAGGGGGAAGCACATGAACCGAAATCAGTGCCGGGAGTAAGCAAGGGGTTGTTTCACAACGAGAACGAGGGAGTGCAGAAAGGTGTACCTACCAAGAAGTCATGCTCACAATACTCAAAAACGAGGTAAATGGACTTGTCCTGTAGCATCACCTGTTTCAAAGAGGCCACGTTCTCATGTTGAATCTCACGATTAAGCTTGAAGTCAAAGGGCGCGTGGAGGTTTTGAAATGAAGGTAAGCAGCTACTAAAAACCAAACACAAGTCAGCCAAAGGTCAGACGTACCATAATCTCTCGACAAGCACTTTGGCTGATGCCAGTGTAATTCACTTCTCCCTCGCGATCTGGGAACCATGGATTCAGCCCACCGGACCGGGGGCAGGACACGAATCGTGATGAGACGGACCTGGCTTGAATTTCTTGATTGCCACCAATTCGCCACCGTTAGGATCCAATGCGTCTTTTGCATTGGTGGCAGGTGGATGAGTTTCAGTATGACCCCTCTGTTGACCCTTGTAGACCTTGCCGTATGTACCGGAGGAGATAAAGCCAAGGATCGCGTAACGCTCCTGAATTGTGACGCGTTCGCGATCACGTCGAGCCCGATAGAGCCTCATGCAGTGCGCCGAGCTGGTGCCTGTGACAGAAAACAGAAGACAATCAATCTGAAGGTTTAATCGAAGCCCGAAGGAAGAGAACTACTTCGTGACTCACTTGAGATCATCCTTCCGGTATTCTCAGTGTCCTCTTTTCGAAGTTAGATCTCATCCACGATGTCGACTCGGTGCTGGATAGATAAGACATGGATGCTCATGGAGGCCAGGGACAATTGGGGAAGTTCGCGGGCCGGGCCGTGTGATGAGGGCCCGGGGCCGCCAGCTTGACCTGTTAGACGCACATCACGGTACCGTGGTACACTAGTGTATAGGGCGGGTGCGCCTGCCATAGGATTATAACAATACCCACCACTTGACTCAACTCCAGAGGATTGGTCCAATATTTTTTTTTACTAAAAATACTCTTTTGAACACAGAATGTTAGAAAACCCTCCCAAAAAATTAGCATTCACATTGTGGAAGTCCCTAGGAACAATCCAGGGGCCTACTTTGACAGTGTCAGGGTGTGGTCCCAAGAGACCAACCACTGAGCAAAAGACCTTGGAATAAGCACAGTGGGCTCAATATGGCTCCTTGATGTTGCCAAACCTTTTCTAATTTTTTTAAAACTTGTCCAGCAACCCAATTGGAATAATGCCCCATGTAATATGAGAATGTGATTGTGCCACATTCCAAGACCTAAACCTTGCACAAAAATTACCAAAAATTTAGAGTAGGTGCTCAAGAGGCACCAAGAGGCTGATTTTTTTCTTCTAATTTTTTTGAAATTCATCCCATCCTCTTTTGCACATCTTATCCAAATGTAAGGGGAACCAGGACATCAGCTGTTGAGCTGCTGGTGTGTAGGCTTGCTTACACTGCAAGGAGAGAAACAAAAAATTACCAAGATTCACAGTAGGCTCTTCAGTGTGTTTCAACTGCTGAGTGATTTTCTGGGAATTTTTGTAACTATTTTTTATCACTAATGACAAATACAATGCTGATTTGGGGCCTTCTGGTAGGCAAATGCAACAAAAAGCACACATTCTGGTGAATTGGTTGGGTGATAGATGAAGTAAAAAATGCAGAAAAAACCCAAAATAATCAGGGAGAATGTCAGTACTTGGTAGGAATTCTTGGTGATTTTTTTAGATTTTTCAAAAGCTGTAAAAGGCCTACACCTTCACAGTATATTTCACTACCAAACACAGCCCCCATTTACTAGTCACTGGCAGGCCAGGGCATCCAGTTGACCTCCAAGCTTTCTCTGAGAAATGTAAATCCACCATCAAATCCAGCATGAGTGGTGAAAATGCATGAGCTGCATAAACTGTTGGAGATGATGTTTAGGTACATGCACAATAAGTATTACATAGGTTTGTGTCTGTATCATCTGGGAATTATGATTTGAAATCATAGCATTGCTTCCCAGAAGCTTCCAGGAATTTTGTCATTGGACTGAAGTGGATCATGTATGAGTTTTTATGGAATTTTGGTATTTGACTGAAGCAGAATTTCATGTGTCCTGATACGGAAATAGAGATCCACTGTTGGATATGTTGTACATTTTCTATCATCTCTGGCATATTTTTCTCTTAGCATTTCTCTCTATAAATACCTTATGGGTCTGCAGCCAGTTTCAAACCTCATCTGTTCAAAACTTCATCTTTTATAAACACAAGCTAGTATACTCATGGTGGTCTTGTGTTTATCTGCATGACTCATAAACTACAGTAACTGTATGCAGCCTGTTGTGTGGTGCAACTGCAATTCCATATTAATTCTGCAGCAGGTTCTCTGACCTTCCTCTGCATGGTCAAGTGAGTTCTATGATATTACTATGCAAGTTACACTGGGTTCTATGGCCTTTCTATATAAATCCAGTGTCTGGTCTCCACACAAGCTTTCTGGACTTATCTTGCCCCTAAAGTGGTTTCAAACCATCCAAGAGTGGTCAAAACTCTTACAGGCTACATTTAACCCTTGAAAACTACTATTTAAAACCAGGACTGTATGGAAATATGTATCATAAGTCAGAAAAATATATGTGGAATACAGGACTTGAACCCATTGTGGGATCTCGAGGTGAAAACCTAGCAGAAACTGAGTAGGTAAAAGGAATACTAGACTAAAAGACTAATAACCAATATGGAGCTAACCAGCCTACTCTAAAAATATAAAGCTGAGCTTTATTGGCACTGAAATGATAAATGATAAATAAATGAAAAAGAGTT
>AWVX01031693.1:0-29893 GCA_000500245.1 Cronartium ribicola 11-2
AAATTATAAGCAATTTAAAAGATATAAACAAATTTAAGAAATTAAAATGATTTATAAAGTGAACTATAAATGATTTGAAGATAATAAACGACCTAAAATTAAAAAACTAAAACAATTTTGTAATGATATATGAACGATTTTATTAAATATAAACTGTAAACAATATGAATATATAAAAACGCTTTAAAAAATATTGAATGATCCTAAAATATTAAACAATCTAAACGTATTAAACAGTCTGATTAATATAACTTAATTTATATGATATCAAATCAAATTTAAATAAATTAAAAAGAATTAACAAGTTAATGTTAAATTTAAAAAAAGCGATTTTAAATTATAAAAAACAGTAATATTAAATGGTTTTAAAATACTAAACGATCTAAATGCTCTGAATATTAAAACTAATTTAATATTGAAACGCTGTTAATATATATATAAACGATTTAAAATATAAAATGTTTTAAATTAAATGAATGAGTTGATTTGGAATTAATAAAAAGGTTTAAATTAAATATGCGGACCAGATCGATTGAAACGTTTGGTCGTGGCGTATGATTCAGCTGGTTCATTTGGATCAATTTGGTCCGTGTGAAATGGATTGTTTGTCTGGTTCGGTCGAGTCAATACGGATGGTTGAGCCGGGATGGATCGAGGTGTGTAGTTACACCCGGTGACGAGGTAATCGCGGTAGTTACAGATGGTGGCAGTGTAGTGTAGTCAGGTGGAGATAAAATAATAAAACAAAAATAGAATGAAAAGTAATTAAAGGCTGGGTGGAAAGATGGAGACAAGCATGAGGTTTGAACAGAGGACATTGTAAGAGAAGATCCAGACCGGGCACCCTGACATGTTGATCAATGTTGTAAAGGGCTGTGCCCTCTTTGTAAAAGGGTTCACACCCTCTCTTTTTTCCATTTTTTTGCTGTACGGGTCTGGTCTTGAGGATATATAAGTGGAGAGACTTCTGGTATGGGGAGAAATCATTACATCACATTTTTATCAGCCAATCATCTCACCAGCCACTCAAAACCATCACCTCAAAACCCTTCAAAAGAATCAATTGTGTAAAATTAAAGTTGTCACTTTCACTTTATTCCTTGTGTTCTTTTGGGGTAGTCCTATTCAGGAGTTGAAAGGGGAAATTTTAGTATGGATGCTCAATTTCAATTTTTTAATCTTTCTTTACTGGTCAAGTGCTTTGAGAATGTATGTAAATAAATCCATCCGTGATGGTGGGGGGAGTTCAAAGCTGGGTATTGCTTCAAAAGTAAGGGTGGAAAAGAAAACATGTGTCAGTTGTGTGTTGAAAAAGGAATATACAATTAGTGGGCTAAGCTCAATCTTGCAAAATACAGATGATCAAACTTTTGTATTTCCCAAGATTGAACCTAAGCCACTAATTGTATAGTCCTTTTTCAACACACAACTGACACCTGTATTGTTTTCCCTCTTTACTTTGGAAGCAACACCTAGCTTTGAACTCCCCCCACCATCACGGATGGATTTACATGCATTCTCAAAGTGCTTTGTGATTTGGGTAGATGAGCCCCACCTGGTCCACTTTTCTGGAAAGAATGAATGACAGGGCATAGTACAATAGTGATCCTGACTACCTTGCCACATCAGTTTAACATAGCCATCAAATCCCTCAAACTGTCTTTGTGCTGTACCTTTTAGGTCAGCCTCACACCTTAACAAGTCAGGAGAAGCGTACCCAGAGGACTTACACCTCATATCCACTACACATATACCAGGTCTTCCCATTCTTTCTGAAGGTGATGCCTGCTGCGATCACCATAAGGCTTCTGAAAGTTCCGCACCGGATAGGGGGCGTCGGGGTTTTTTTTATAAGCGGGCGTGCTTTAGCAATTGCCTTGTTGAATTAGATAAAATGCTATAATAAGTCAAAAAAAAAAAAAACAAGTCATCAACCTTTTGTACTTACTCTACTATACATAATGCTTTACAATCATCAAAACAAAACATCTTCTTTGTTTCTTTTTCTCATTACATGCAGAACAATACTTTCAAAAAAATGAAATTAGGTCGTAAAAACTGTTCACTATAACCAAACATTTCATTCAAAAAAACAGAGAGATCGAAATGAAAAAAAAGATAAGAGAGATATGAAGAATGCCCTCAAAGTTTCTCGAACGGTCTTGTGTTTATATATAATACATATAAGAATAATATCCCCGTTACTTTCTTTTTAAATCTTACAATCACATAACAAATGTAGTACTTCAAGACAGCCTTCGAGGGCTCAAGACATATCTTCCAATAAGCACTTTTTGGTACTTATTCTTCTCTCCCTTACTTAAGAAAAGAAAACAATTTTGTTTTTTCGAGGTTGCGAGGATCTCTGAGAGGATCCATCACACTATTGATGAAATTCATTCAATGCCCTACCCAGGCTCGGGTTCGTTCGACCAAAAACCACTGTGCGCGAATGAACGAAGCAAAAAAGAACAGATCAGTTCTTGCCTTCAATAGAGCTACAAGAATAAGAACGATGAACTGACAATTTTGCTACCGGCTTTCGAAGATTTCATCGTCACTCCGTTACGTCGCTAGTAAAACAAAAAGGTTCAGAATTATCTGGTAAGGTTGGTTTCTTATAATTTTTTTTTTAATAAAATACACTTACAACAGTCTGAATCATGAGCTCACGGATCGGATTCGGCGCCGAAGTAAAAAGAAGGGTGAGGACTTGCGCCCCAGCTTGGTGGCAAGCAATTTCAATCAACCTGATGAGTCACACGCCATTCTCTTCAGTCAGTCAGTGCCAGTGCGACATGATCAAGAGAAGTCCCATGGTACTTACGCTGGACGGCCGTGTCCATATTCACATATACCTCGGACGTAATCCTCAACAATCGAGCTATCCATTCCGGCCACCTTCATGACCTTTTCAATAGCCTTCGCACCAAAGTTATCAATAGAAAGTTCACAAGCCAATTGAGTTTCCGTCAAGCGATCAAAGAGTCGCTTTTGAATACTACCGGAGGAATGTTCGATGAGATGCAGGATGACAAAATTCTATCGTAATCGTCACAAGAAACGTCAGAGGTTGCACAGGCACTGAGCCTCAATGTGGTTGCTTACACCCCATTGTTGAATCGCGCAACTGTAGATATCTGCGAGCAATTCCTCAATCACATCCGTCTTTTCGCCCTCACTCCAATTCTCAAGTACGCTTTGGACGATCAAAGAGCCGACCTCATCCTTAGCAGTTTTGGCTAGAAGATGCGATTCGAAGTAAGCAAACGAGTTGTGAAATCAAGTCAGTGAAAATAAAAATGAATCGAACGCCTTACCCCACTGCCCTTTCAAGAGCTCGTTCAGGCTTCGCTCGAGCTCTCCGGGGCTTCCGACTCCAGAGCCGTACTGATTTAGGCCGTTCGGTTTCTTGACCTTGAGGCCAGACGCATGGAGATGCATAGCACTGGAAGAACCTCCGACGCTGAGTAGACGCGCCCACACGTGACCGGCACTCTTATGAGTCACAGTCTCCTTCTTCTTCAAGAGTTCTTGGGAGATCAACCCTCGAATCTTGTTGTTCTCGTCCTCGTCGACATCAATCATCTTTTGCAAGCAATGTGTCGCGAATGTGTCAGAAGCTAAGGGTATGATGTGGCCTCGGATTCTTTCAGCCAGATTCATGCGCTCCTCCGCCGTGGCATGCTCGATTGCTCTCGAGACCAAGAAGTTGCCTTAAGAAGAGTCAAAAGGAGAGATGTTAGCGTTGAATTTTGAGAGAGTGAATGCTACGTGATCGACGTACCAAATCGATTCGACATCAATTCCAAGCTATATTCAATCACCAGGCGAGTAATCTCTACTCGCGGACCATTAGGATTGGTCATCGGAGCCAAACCCTGAGTCTTTTCGAGCCCTACCGCAGTGGCGACCGCAGATTGTTTGAGCTTTTGTTGCAAAAATATACTCGATTGTTGGTCGTTATGTTCCGTGATACGCCGGATGAAAAACTGCGTAAAGCCAATTCGCAAGACTCGCTTAGTTACAGTTTCCTCACGCTACTCAAAGATCAAATCAAACATCAAAACTTTGACTAACCTCGTAATCACAATCCGTATCGCCAGCCAATAAAGTTCTGTAATTGACTCCTCCTCCTAAACCACCGGGCAAATGGGCGTTGGCCAACGGCGCACTAGGCATTCCAGTTGGCATTCCAGATTGATGCACGACCGGGACCGCACCGGTGAACGAGATTGAGCGTCCCTGAGAAAAGGGGAAAAGTGTTAGTGCAATCTATAGCGGCTTTCGTATTCGGTGAATCAACAAAATGCTTCACCATGCCGTAGTCCAATGGCCCGTATTGTCTGGGAGCAAAACCCGGAGGCTTAACGCTGCCGTTCAGGTTGTTCATGTGCTCCAGTAAGTTATTGGGAGGAGTTTGAGATGGATTGATGCGTTGAGGTTGAAGCGGATGACCCGCAAAATTAGGTGGAGGCCCTAAAGCAGGCGTCGGTATGGGTTTCCCGGTGCTGTTATTGAGGGATGGCGCCTGCACCGCTTGATGATTCGGGCCTCGACCTTGGTTCAGGACAGACAGGCCACCGTGGGTAGGAGCGTTCGGGATTGGGGTCTTGAGAGACGCTGTCTGATTGGAGACCGAACTTAGACCCGATTTCAATGTGCTGATATCGAGGTCCTGCTTGGCCAGAGTGCGCTCGAGTTGATCGATCCTCATAACCATCTGGTTCATCAGCTCGGTGAGATATTTGGGCGCTAAGAAAGGTGATCCCAACGTGCTCTGCGGTCCTGGATTCGGGGGAGACGTAGTGGATGATGAGGTGTGGTCGGCGGTCGACGTCTTTTCCCAAAAACCAGGAGAAGCCTCACGCAGGGCCTGAGGGAATTCGTTATTCATGATCTTTGAGGGCTTGGTAATATTCGACTTTGAGTAAAACGCTTCCTGTGAAGAATGACGGAAGATACATGTATGGTTAATGAATGAAAGCAAGTTATGCGGTCGATGACAAGAGCCTATGAAACCGAAAAAAAAGAATAAATAACTTACTTCTCCAAAGGATAAAGGTAAAGGCCATATTTTCTCGCCATTCTCTTTACCCAAACCTCGCGAGGGCGTGCTAACATAGTCGATAGGTTTGAAACCTAAACAATAGCTCTGATCATCTATTTGGTCCCGATTGAAGTGCACAGTCAACGGTGATCGAACGACATGATTAGTACTACCATGGACAGTGAGAAAAGAACGATTGGTTGAGGGGGCAGAAGCGGTTTGACTGAAACTCAATTCCGGAGAGTCGAAACTTGAAATCGGTTCAGGTTTTTGAACACTGGAGTCGGCGCCGGTTTGTTGTAGATTATTTTCTTCGTATTTTGACTCATGAGAGCGGAGTGCAATCGTGTTCTTGTTGAAATCGTAGAGTCGTGTCGGAGGAACTTGAGAATGAGGTGTGGCCCACATGCTCGAGCTGAGGGTATAACCAGCCGAGTCCTCCGACGGTTTGAAGAGAGGTTCGGGTTGCTGATTGGTTTCAGAGGGCGCCGGACCGGTAGTTTTAGGTTGGTCCAAGAGCAGTACGCGATCGTCCTCTTCGTTTGTGGATCCCGAGAAAGTATTATCGAGCGTTTGAGTTTTTGGGTCCCGAGGATTGCTGGTGATGGTCGCCTTGACTTGATCAATGCTAGATCCTGGGCGCGAGCTTCCAATGACACCAGCCGGGTGAGGAGGTTGAGGTAGAGCGGCAGTCTGAATTCGACCACTGTGATTCCATTGACGAATGCTAGGAGAGGGTAGTGGGGGAGAGACGTGAAAGGACCCGGCCGTCAAGTTCACCCCATTACCATCGTTGACGACAGGATTAGAGATCGTTGACGTGGGTTGAACAGCATTCCAAGGATCATCCATATTTTTGGATTCTGGGTCGGATGAAAGTGTGGAAGCCATTGAGTGAGAATATGAAGGAAAGATAAATTGATATGAATAGGATATGCCAAACGAAACAAAGCACGATAAAGGCGGCAAAGAAAATTAGAAAATTGAGAGAGTTAAAGCAAATGCGTGATCGGTCGGTCAAAAATCAAAGTAACGAAGCAGGTAAAGGTCTAGAGAAAGAATCAAGGAGATAAAAGGTGAAAGCAGAGCAAAGCAAACGAAAAAAATCAAAAGGGAGATAAAGTAAGAAGCTTGAGCAATGGATGAGAATCAGACGAGAACGAAGGGCTCTGAATGAGTCAAGATGAGTGTTGGAATGGTTCAAAGTCTGACAAAAGATGATATTTAGAAATTGATGGATCGAATTGAGGATTTGATTTGGAGGGTGAAGATGGTAAACTGGTAATCGTTCTGTGGGGAGATAAGGATGTTATACCTCTCACTCGCCAGGTCGTGTCTCTGAGGGTAAGGAAATCGAATCGAATGGCGTACACGCATAAGCAACTCATTTCAACTTCAATCGGAGAGATCGATTCACTCTAACAACTAAATATGTATAAGCCAACGCTTCTCTTCTCTTCACCAGTGTCCTGCCCATTATCACTCATCACTTTCGATTGCCCCTCCTGAGCCGAGTTCGCATCCATCCTACTGGACCTTATACAGCTTTCGTGCGCCATCATCTTGTCCTGCGCTGGTCACCGGTTTAGCTCGCGTTTCACTCGGGTTCACTTGAGTCCTGATGAGCAGGACACGGATGGATTGCTTCCTCTCACCTCATAATAACGGTGTGAGCTCGGGCTTATAGATAAGAGCCATCAAGCTGGACTTGAACCTCCATTCGACCTCGGTCAGGCTGGAACCCGAACCCACCATAGCCTGCATGTATGCAGCCGTTTGCCGATTCGCTGAAAGTGTGTTGTTATGCAATCGTGATGATCAACCAACCCCGCCTTTTGAGAGCTTCCTGTCCTACGGGAACGACCATTTCTGAAATGTGATTGCTCCAACTTACACGACGAGACAGTGCGCTAGACCAAACCACCGCGACCGAAAGGTTTTAGGGCGTTGAAATGCATTTTAAAAAAATATGCCTACAAAAGCTCAACCAGGGAGGAAGAGGTGTTAAACACAAACGTAAAATAAAAAAAGAAACAATAAATGTTCGAATAAACCACACAACAAATACCAAAAAAACCGGTCAGTGATAAACCACCCCGGGAAATTTTTCCAGTCTGACGCCTGGTATTTTTTTCAACATCGTGAAGATGTTGATGGAAGTTTTATAGAGCTCTACCGCAAGTATAGCACATGTAGACACTTTATCTACCTTTGACTAGCTTCTGAAACTGGAATCTGAAGAAATCTACATTGGATACCGACAGAATCTGAGCTTGAATGTGGGTGTCATGTTCTTTCACGCCGACTTTTTAACTTGTAAAATCTTGAAGCCGAATTTTGATTCACAAAAGAAACTCACCTGCACCAGAGCTCAGCCTGTCACCCAAAATTTAGGTTCTGACTGTCCTGCACACAGAGGTTGTTTTACAACCTATTGCTGAGGATCTCAACATCTCCATCTCTGATCCAAAAACGGAAAAGACCCTCCACAACTCTCAAACTTATGGGTCAGCAAGTTTTTCCTGCTGATGAATGCGGAGAAATTTTGGACTTTACACCTTCCAAATATATGTCTCCAAGTGGCTTCTTTCTCACATACATGTTTGTCCAATGGTGATCAAGTTTGCCTCGATTCTCTTTCGCAAGACGTCCAATCCACCTCAAATGATACAATAAAATTGATGTACATACTATTGTTGCAATCCAATCGACAGTAACAGTAACAACGACAACCCCTGTTTTCAAGCATAGCCCAATACACAGGAGGACAATCCCTCATAGATACCCGCTCTATCCACGTCCACAACTCTTTCCTCATCTGCGGAAAGAGTTGTGAGTACCCCCCCATTTTCTATTCAAACCTTATTCATCTTCTTCTCCTTTTTTCTCTATCTCTCTATTTTTATCTGTCTCCCTATAAAACAATAGAGTGGTAATATGTCTAACCGCCGAAACCTTATTATGCATGACCCGCAACTTTGACACCATTATAGTTTCATCAGCTTATACCCAGATCACGAGCAAAGTAAGCTCACCAAGATATCCTTCATCCATTACCGCCATACCTTTATTTAGGTCAGCATGAATTTCCTAACAGGGAAGGAGTGACGTGGACTAACCTTGTCAAAACTACACCTATACCCAGGTCATACCTCTGTTCCAAGCATATTTACAACTATGTCACAGCTCCTCAAGTGCTCTTTTTAACTGGCCACTGAAGGAGCAAGATGATTGAGAGGTACAATAGAGCATCAAAAAGATGTAAATTCTCGCCCACTGTAAGATGGTTCTCTATTAAGTGAGTTGACTATAGCTCAAAATACGACTTCAACATTTTACAAGTTAAAAAGTGGGCGTCAAAGAACATGACACCCACTTTTAAGCTCAAATTCAGGCTTCAGAACCCAGTCAAAGGTAGATAAAGTGTCTACATGTGCTATACTTGCTGTAGAGCCCTATAAAACTTCCATCAACATCTCACGATGCTGAATAAAATACTAGACGTCAGACTGGAAAAATTTGCCGGGGCGATCTATCACTGACCAAGAAACCACTTCACAATCATTTTCGTTTTCTTTCTTTAAGAAGATATAAACAAAAGAGAGGGAGGGAGGGAGAGAGGGAGCAATGAAACGTAAAAAAAAAAAAAAAGCAAAAAAAAAATTGTTCAACTTGTTTAACAAACAAACTTGCCAGAAAAAAAAATAAGCACAGGAAGGGAAGAGGGTATGAAAGGAAAAACCATCACGAAAACTTTAAAAGAAATCAACGGAATAGAAAGGTCAAGAAAGTAAGATGATGTAAGGGATAACGAAAAGAAGACAAACTTTACAAGAACTTAAATGACTAAATAAACGGTCAACGCATGACGTCATAGAACAATACTGCTCAGCGCGATAGACGAACACAACAAACCCGGCTAGGAAAAACCCTAACTTGACAAGTCTTATTATCGCAGGGAACTGAATCCTCGCAAGCTCGGGTGTCTTCACAGGGCACCCGAGCTTGCGAGGATCAGTGTCACACTGGAGAGGACTTAGTTGGGAAACCTAAGCCAGCGCACATAAGCCACAACGTGACAAGACGAGTCAGCGACCATAATATTCCCATTCGTTAAAACCCTTCCAATAACTATGATCGGTCCCAGTAGAGGTAACTAAATCCCTCTGTGAGGGGCTTTGTGAAGCTTGTCTAAGGGAGCGTTCGAATATCAAGTTTTTCCTTGTCAAAGAAATGTGAATTGTCCAAATGTTGATATTGGAGAAATGAGACAAAGAAAAGATGAGCTCCCACTTTTAAAAGTCAACTTCACGGAGTTCATCAATGATGAATTTTAAAAACACAAGAGGTAAAGCTAGACTTCTGTGATTATAGTTCAAAATTCTGATCTATAAAAGCTCATAGTGATGTCATTTTTTACTTCCTTCTTTGTTTGTTTCACCCTTTTGCTTGAAGAATATATACCAAAACTGATTTTTTCTCATCCTTCATCTTCCTCTAGAGAAGGAGCATAAAGTTGAAAGGGTGAAATTCACCCCAAAATCATAAACTTGCACTTAGACTGTGATAGCAAATTTGGGTTTACTGTGGACTTGAGTGATAGTCAGCAAGTAGCAAAAGAATCCATGAAGGATTCTGATAACCTTGAAGGATATAGCTTCATAAATAAAGCTTACAAATTTCTGTTGGAAGCAATATAAGCTGCCTCATCTGTCCACCAAATTTGAGGGATTCCTTGAGACTTATGTCACTGTATCAAGCCCATCGGCACGGACCCAAAAGATGGGAAAGTGGTGCGTGCACGTATCCTTATTTATATCCAGATCTAATCTTTGACTATATACCCCGCCAGCCAAACACACTCTAAGTCTCTTTTCCCATCTGCAAAAAGAGACTGTGAGTAAGACCCTTATTTTTTTCCTTCTTTCTTTCTTCATCCTTATCTTACCCATTATCAGCGTCACATAACATCTCACCTTTCTCTTTGCATCTCTCTCTCTCTTTCTCTACCTATGACCAATGTCTTCCGAGCGCACTAGTTCATCCCACACCGCAGATCACGAGCTTATTTAAGCTGATACATTCCTCCTGCATCCAACTCCACGCAACCTTTGATTAGGTATTAATATATCTCTTAACCCCACATCACCTTTAATCATCTCACCTGTATTTCTCTCTATCAATTCCCATTTCATCTATAGGTTAGCCATCTTTCTAAGGCAGGAGTCGAGAAAAGGGCACAGCCTCAACTCACCTACATTTCCATCATCAGGTGCATCATCACCATATACCCGTGTCCTCAGACACTTTCAACTTACCACATTGAAGATTTTTGATGCATAATCATCATCTGATGTGGATTCTGTGTGATTAGGGAATTTGACCATCAGAGGGCTTAGAGGACCATGAACTCATGTTTTTATAATTGTTTGACGAGCCAATGAAGTCTGGATATGGGAATGGCGCAAAATTCCAATTTGTGTCCCGTGAATTTGAGGCTACAGTAAAGCCCTATATCACCACGACTGTGATTCGAACCATGGTACACGTTGATCAATACATATATTTCAAATTCACCACTTTCGTGCCCACTTCGGTGGTGCATACGTTAAAATTGGAACGATACAGAGAAGATTAGCATGGCCCCTGCACAAGGATGACACATGTAGTCAGAATGGATTCACCTACGGGTGAAGATTTTTTTGCCTTCAATTATATGCTTTTTTTTGACCTTCAAGGTTTTTCATTGTCTAGCCTCTCTCCAATTCACTGGACATTTCCTTTCAAAGTATGTCCTTTCTTCCAGTTGTTACTCTCTCCATGCAAGTTGACCAGCACTCAAATTTAAAGAGAGGGACAAATTATCTCAATGACGATCAACTTGCACTCTTTCTCTCGGCTCTTTACCTCATTCGTCAGTGAACATGATTGGTCTGTGTGTGTATGGGCCACCATACTACTGTATCTCGCACGAGGATGGCAAGGATGCTAGACTTTCGTCTGCTACCTGAAGCCCAACCAAGGACATAACAAGCACCATGATTTAACATCACACCCATCGGTCCAGAGATGTACACAGGAGACTGAGTCTATCTATTAGAGAATGTGACATTCTTTTGCATTGCTGATGCGATACAGGAGAGACGAAAGTAATTGGGCCAAAGGGGTGATTAATCATACTGGCGAAAAGCGAACTTCCGCGGGTCACCCACCGCCATGTACCGCAGAGAACGTAAGGCTATTCAGCCACATTCCCAATCCCTTGACCAACCTTCACCAGATCGCCCTTCTTCACCTCGAATCGAAACCGTTCAGGTGCCTCAAATACCAACACAATCGTACTTCCGAGACTGAACCCGCCCATCTCATCCCCCTTGTTCAACACTTGACCGCCTAGGACTCCTTTGTCGTAAACGGCCTCTTGGAAACCGCCAAGTCGATAAGGCGTGTTTGTACGTAGTTCGCGGTCAAAGTTGATCATGATCGATCCCACGTTGGTTGCTCCGACGGGAGTCATGGAGAAAAACCCGTGGCGCCATTTGCCTAAGAGCGCGACGCGCTCATTGAGCACGAACAAGTCGGCTAGTTTACCCAGCATCCAAGGTGAGACAGAGAACAGCTCGCCTGTGGGGAGGTCAGGTAGTAAAGGTGAATCAGTATGCTCGTAGTAAAAACCTCAGTTGAGCTTGATGCCGGAGATACTTAGGGGGGGGGGAGGCGTGGATAGTTGACGGGAGCGCAACCGAGGGAAGAGATGGCAAGGACGATACGAAAGAAACACAAACCAGAAAAGTGACGACGGC
The DNA here is from genome assembly GCA_000500245.1 of Cronartium ribicola 11-2. Lineage (NCBI taxonomy): Eukaryota > Fungi > Basidiomycota > Pucciniomycetes > Pucciniales > Coleosporiaceae > Cronartium > Cronartium ribicola. The sequence continues at coordinate 11,854 of AWVX01031693.1, forward strand.
GTTGGACCATCCAATCGGCAGGTGAATGGAACCGATGATAATCACCCGGAGCGAGGTAGACAACCAAGAAGAACATCCGATGACCGTCACGAGGACTCATATTTAATTCACCTTTGGCCACATCCATCACGACCTTGGCGGTCGATTTAAAAGGCTGATCGGTCTTGACTGAAACATCCTTGACGTCGGACTCGCTCTGTGTAGAGCCTGAACCCATGAGCTGATCGACGGAGTATGAAATATCATTGATGTTGGCAAAATTCGAGTCCGCCACCGCGCTCTCTTCCGATGAACGCTTAGCATCAATTGCTGGGGAGGTTTTGGGGCCGACTAAGAGTGCGTCAACTGAATACTGTCCTTGGTGAGATATGCGCAGATGTTGCGTGAATATGCAGGAGAGCTGCAAGTCAGCAACACAACATTCGAGAGAAGGTCTATCATTCAAGCCTCAGGATATTTCGGGAGCTGAGAGACGGGTAGAATAGGATGTAGTGTTTAGAGGAAACACTTGCCGACATGCCCTTCACCGAAGCCACCCGACGACCCTCAATCGTGCCAAAATTGACGATACGACCATCGGCTGGGGAGACGAGGATAGAGTTTGAGGAGATTGGACGACACCCGGGACGGAGTTTACGTAGGAAAAACTCGTTCAGTGACTTGAACTCTCGGAGGTCTTGGACCTCTGCTTCTTCTAGATTGACACCGAAGATCCTGATGAGGCGAGGGATGACACAGCAAAAGTGGATCAGATCGAGCTGTTGATGGTAGTGATGAGGAAGCCATGCAGGTGGATTACCAAGAGTAGAGCTTGTAGCCTGGAACCCGGAACCACACCGGCAAGGTGTAGCTGTTTAGCAGGCCATAGAGCCGGCTGATACTCCTAAGTGGTAATGCGCCTAACACATGAACTTGCCATGGGCCCTCGATTTTCACACCCGATTCGCCCTTCTCTTGATCTAGCTTCTCGGACCGCTTGAGGTAGGTCAAGATCACTAGGAGAGACCCGCCTACCCAGATTGGTATCGGACTCCAGTTGAGCTTGGTGGACTTTAGGCGACGATTCAGTCGGACTGCCATCAAGAGAGACTAGTAAGGAAAAGGAGAGACAACAGAGATATAGATGGCGAAAGCTAACCAAAGTAGGATTTTTCTTCTCGACTTGCTGGAGTGAAAGTGAAGGCTCGGTTGGATGGGGGAAATTGAAGGCGAGAGGAAAGCCTTTTGGCGCGAGTGTGATTTTTGGAGAGATAGTGAATTAGAGTACCGGATGAGAGTGAGCGTTGGAGGTGGAGAGCATTGAATGTTGATCGGGCAACTGATGAATGAGGCTGACTTTGTTGGCCGACTGGAAGTGTGAGGAGACGATGGAAGTGGGGCATGTTGGTTGAGGTTTAGTTTTCGAGAAAATCAAAATAATAAAAAACATCAAGTTTTCTTGGTCTTTCAAGTTTCACGCTTTCTTCTCTTTCACGCTCGATCAGATCCCACCACCCCTTCTTTCAACTCGCTTCAACTCATTCCCTCAAATTTCATGTCTCGACTTCGGACGCGGAGCCAAGCTCAGGAGAAACTTTCCTCTACTTAGGCTACGTCCTTCAAACTTCTGATCACATATTCTCTCACCATTCACACGGTCCTCGCTGTGCTGACTTCCCACAAGCATGGAGGGAGTTACACTCAAAGTGAATAATTTGGCCCGATTGCCCTAGAAAGTTTTAGGAAGAAGATTGTAGAATCTTTACTCTACCTCCTTAGTTTGACCCACCAGAATGATCCGTTGGGAATGGGTGCCCAGATAAAGAAATTCTTTCCCTTCTAATTGTATACGGTATCTTGCCAAAATCAAAATCTTCAAAATAAATGTGAACTGTGAATTGCAGATAACAAGTGGCCTACTATGCAGTGGTAATGAAGCGCTGAAAAGCTGCTTTGGAAAGTGTTTGGGTGGGAAAAAGGTGCAAATGAAGCAAAACTGTCAGCCCTGAGGACAACACAGCAGTCCCATAGGCTTCAAATAATGTGATTAAAGATAGTTTGAATCAAAAATCCGAAAGTATGCAAAAAAGTGGAACTCTCGGTAACCTTGATTAATTGCTTCGCTGAAGAAACATTAATAATTTAGTCATTAAGACAAAGGAAGAAAAAGGGGGTGTAGGTATGAGCCTCCTGTTATCCAATTGATTTATTGAAATTAGTCAAATAAAAGCCATGATTTAGACTAAGACCGAGTAGTGTGTGAAGTAGTGTTGTACATACTATAGTTGTGTAGTGTGATATGCAATAGCAAAAACACTTTTTAAAAAAAAAAAATGTGATTACATAGTGTAACATATGTAATAAGTAGTGTAATAATTGAATCACATCTCAGGCTCAGTCTCAAGAGTCATAAGCATAGTATACTTATGACAGGAGCCAACTAGCAGGTTCTGTCATTAGAGTAGTCAACCACAGACTGGCCTACATGGCCTTGTAGTAGCATGAGCTAGAACCACAAGTCAGCCCATATTCTAAAAGTAAGGAAGAGGTAACCTAAGAGGTATATAAACCCCCTCTCTCCTGCTCAGGAGTTGTCCCCTCCCCTCCCCTTTTACCACAACCACCAAAATACACAAATAGCACACCATTGAGGTTTCTTATATAAATAAGATATCTGCTCAATAGTGCATTGTGCATTCGGTGGAAGTAAATAAGGGTCAACCATAAGGTTGGTAACCTTCACTTGACAATCTCTTGTCCCCTGGACCACAAGAGCTAGAGTAAAACACCAACAGGAGCAAAAGTGCCTCCTGCTGAGATCTAAGAGGGAGTAGAGCCACAGGTAGTTAGATAGGCCTAACTGCAGCAGCTCCTCCCTATATTCTAGTCCAAAGGAATCTTATTGAGGATTCAAATTCTCTACAAGGAGGTCCTCTACTAAAGAGTGAAAACCCTTTATTTAAAGGTCAATTAGCTGCAGTCAGTTCTTGGGGGTTTCCAAGACTGCTAGCTTCAATTCCCACAGAAGGTTTAAGTCAATTGACTAATCCTTCCCCACTTTCTAGCCAGGAAGTGGCCAGACAGAAGCCACTCCCTGACAAAAACCCTTTACCAAGGTAATTGAAGGACTCATTGGGATGTATTGGGGGTAGCCTTATGACCACCTATGCTTGTACTAAGAAACACATCTGATATCTGGGATGTGTACCAGGTGGAAGGTGCTTTTCTTCTTCACTTTTCCATCTGGGTTAAATATATGCACCCCAGGTCAGTTTCTTATTTCCCTGTTTCTCTGTCTCTCATCTTCTGTCACTTTTCTCCATGTAGTAGAAGCTGAGCAAATGAACACCTTTCCATCTGGGTTAAATATACGCACCCCAGCTCTTTCCTGTTCATGACGTCTCACCCTCAGAAATCTTGCATTGTGTCAGCCCTGAGGACTGCTGCACAGTCCCACAGGCTCACACAGGACAATGACTTTTCAGTACAAGCATGAGAGTATATTGTAATATAGGTATATGTACATATAAGATTTAATAGTTACAGCTCAGGCTCAGTATCAAGAGTCACATAAATACAGATAGAATGATACACCACCAGGCAACTTCTGAGTGACAGATGCATGCCAGGAGGCCATCAGTCACCCCATAGGTTTCACTGGTAATTCAAGTGACTTACATGTTGCAAGCAGCTGTTGGAAGACCACAGTGATTGGCCACATTGCCACATTGCCACACTGTCACATACCTGGTAGTGTGAGAACCACACTACCATACCAATGTGATATATTGCATTCCTCTTGTATGTACATTGTATTCTCAAGGCATTCAAGCCTACTTCCTTGTATGTCCATTTATTGTCAAAGTGTTCAAGCCTACTTTCCGCTTCTCTTTTCTTGTTTCTCTCTCTTTCCTTCTTAGTTTCTCTGTCAGACTGTTTTGTTCATTTTCTCTCTCTTTCTTTCCTAGTTTCTTTCTCGTCAGTCTTTGTCTCTCTCACTGTAATCTCTCTCTCTCCTCGTTTCTTTCTTGATGAGTGAGACTGCACTTTGTGGGTTTGTGTAACTACTCTGTTGGTGTTTGATTAGACTCCTCTTTAGTCTGTGTAGTGCGGTTTATAGTGTGGTTTGTAGTGAGTAATGTCAGACTTTTCCTCTTCACACTCTCTCAGTTAGTGTATTGAGTGCTTGACATAACAGATGTTAGTTATCTCCTCCTGTGTATAAAAGGTGCCTCCCCTACACATGGACGGTGTCTTTTTCCCTCAACAGAAATTGACACTGTCCATGTAAGCACCTTCCTTTTTCTTTCTGACTCCATACTCTCTATATCTATATGTTGCTAAAATATGACTGGTAGTTTTGTTGGTTCTTTCTGTCCATTCTGTCCCTGCACTGAGCAGGACTTTAGCTTGTTGTTAAGCCTGTCTGTCCTCTCATTGCTCACTTAGAGCAATTTGTGGTCCTCATCAGGTTATGCGTACATGTTGAGTTAATTTCCACAAGCAATCTTAGGCATCCACAGTATCAACACAACAATATGAATATTTACAACCAGCAGGTTGTGCCTACCTGCCCCTATGCCTGTCAGGTAGACTCCTGATGATCATGGCTTTGCCACTGGTCACAAAGAGACCACCTGGCAGCTTGGTTGCAGCCCATGTGTTCATAGTGTGATCACCGCATGATTTGTGTCAGCCCTGAGGACTGCTCAGCAGTCCCACAGACTGTACACATCATGGTTACATATAGTAATCATGTGTAACATAGGTATCACATACAAGAGGATAGTGTAAAACAAGTCTACTATGTGTGCAACACTAGTAACTACAAATCAGGCTCAGTTTCAAGAGTCATAAGCATACTAGGCTTGTGACAGGAGCCTATATTTAGGCCCTGTTACAAGTTAACCACAAGTTGACCAAGTGGTCCTGTACTAACATTTGGTGGACCACAAGTCAACTCAAATCCCAAAAGTGAGGGAGAGGACAAGCATCAAGATATATAAACCCCTCATCCTTCCTCAGCAAGTAAGACCTCTCCCCCAGCTTTTACCACAACCACCAAACAGAGAAATTACACTTACATTGAGGATATTTTCCATAGAATATCTCTGCTCAATAGTGTAAAGCTCAGTAGGTCTTAGTACCAGAAGGCCAAACCACTACTATTGGAGATTAGCTATCTCACTCTAGGATCCCTTGGTGTTCAGAAGTCTCACCAAGGAGTAGAGAAACTAAAAGCTAGAATATAGAAAAGGAGCCAGTGGAGGATTAATCATTCTCACTAACTATATTCAGGATTGAAACTCTGCAGGTAGTTGTCTGCCCAACTAAGTCAGTTTGTCCTCCAAGGAATACACCCTGAGGTATTTGAAGTCTTCTTTTGATAACCAAACCCTCTTTTCAGAGGTCAACTAACTATGGTCTACACTTAGGGTATAAGTGTAGACTCTCAGTTGTTTCTTCAAAGCACCAAAGGCAATAAATTTCTTTACATTCCATCCATTCCTGGCCAGGTGGTAGCCTGAAAGAAGCACCCTCCTGACAATTTTTGGCACTGAGCAGGTGGCCAGCAGCCAGCTCAGTATGTATGTTGGGACAAGTAAGGCTGGAGATTGCAAGGTGAGAGCATTGAGAAAAAAGGGTTAGCTATGTTTCTAAGCAGCTATGCACGCTGCTTCCAAAAAGAAGGCAGCTTAGCTTTCAAAAAAGCTAAGCCTTGAATTTGGTTGGCCGTTATTCAACTAGATTTGATGACCAAGAGGCCAAATCAAATGTTGTTAGTTGCCTTAAATGAGCCTTCTGAGTGGAAACATGGAAAGGTGCATATACAACGCCCAGCATTGGATTGAGACACAATTCTTGACTAAGGGTTCAAAAAGGTACAGACTTGGTTACTGTAGACAGACATCCAAAACAAGATGGTACAATTCCATATAAAAAGTTGTACTATCTTGTCTGGTTTGTGACAATTGAATATGTGTTGCTTGCTAAGGAGAAACTGCTTGCTATCCCATCTTACAATATCTCCTTTTTATCTCTTGTAAACTCTGTGTCTTGAGTATATAAGTCTCTTCTAATCAGCTTGTACATCTTCTCTATTTTTCTCATCAAAAACTCAACCAGATCCATTGGGTCCATCTTTCAGACCATCATAATGGTGGATATGATGGTCTTTCCACTGTGTTAGCAATTACTGTAAGTCTATTTGCGGCCGAGTTTCCAAATGTGATCCAGGGTTTCCCTGAGGTCCCACATTGCTAACCTGGCCTCATGCTATCTCAGCCTCCTTTTGTATTTGTATGATCTGTACAGTTCAAATCTAAAAATATCCAAATACCCCAGTCACTTATAAACTCAACAGTTTCACTCACCCTTCCCAACCACTTTTCTGTTTTCCTCAATATGTCTTCTTCTTATCAGTGGGGTTTCACTCTCAAATAGCTCATCAGACCCTTCCAACTGACTTCTTTGTCTGGTCATTTCTCCCAATTCCTTGTTTCCATACTCTCAACATTTTACAAAATGTCCAGCCTCTGCCTTCCAAGCGTGAACCAACACCTTCAGTCCATATCCAAACCCATCTATTCGTTGGAATGTATCTGATGGATCTAATACTAGTTACAAACCTTCTCTATTTTTGACATTCATTTGAAAACCATGTATGTAAATTTTTGGCCTAAGAAATCTATCTTTTATTCCTTTTTTAGGCTCTTCTGTCATAGTGGAAAGACCCCCATAGTCACCCACAGGAATCTGGAACCAGATCCTGTACCAAGCTGCTTCGCATTGGTACTGGTTTTTTTTAGCTTTCCAAAATGAGCTAGATAATGTTGCAGTCAGACGACACCCATGGTGAGGCTACATAACCACTTGCTGTGGCACGCTCACATGGTGAGCTTCCACATTATAGCGGAATTAGTTTCATGCTGATCACGATTTAGTGAGACATGGCAGTCACCACATTGGGTGGTGGACATGATCTAGTCACTCACCACATCTCCAAGTCACAGTGTGGTGAGGCAGAGAATTGCTGTGAGAACCACAGTGCCACCATGTGGAACATACTGTGAAACCCATGCTGGTCATGGCTCAGCACAGTGACAGCCCAAGGCTCTCATGAATTCCACATGAACCTGTAGGTAAGTTTTTGGCGACCTGGAGCTCACATGGTGATTGCCCCGTGGTGTACATGATATGAAACAAGTATCACACATAGGCATAGGACCTCTTGTTTCAATCCCTTGTTCCAGGCACAACCCTCTAGAGAGGGAAGGAGCAGAGGCCAGACTATCTAGAGCCCCCTTCCATCTCCTAGGAGCAGGTTTCCCTTCCTAGCCTTTACCACCAAACACCCAAATTGAACAACAGCACAACATTGAGGACTATCCTAAGGAAATCTGCTCAATAGTGCACTGTTCATAGAGTAAAAGTAAAAGAATGTCACACATCATAAAAGGTCAGTTAGGCCATCTCTCCTAGCATTCCCCACTGTACACCCTTGGACTTCTGGAGATTTCCCAAGGTAAAAGAATTGGATATACTACCCAGGAAAAGAATAAATATAGAGCTTAAGAAAGTCATTCTTGTCTCTGTACTAAGGAAAGGAGTCATCCTGCTTCCTCTGAGGACCTCTGGTAACCTCAGTAATCTTCCAAGCAAAGAAACCTCAACAACCTAGCTCAGGCTAAGAAGGTTGGTTGGCTCTTGCATAAATCCTCCCCTTCGAGGTCAACTAGCTGCAGTCTACACCTGGTGGCACCAGTAGTCTAGACCTCCAGTTATATAGTTATGGGCTGGAGACCTTAATTGATTCTTCTCCTTTTCATTTGAGCCAGGAGTTTAGCCTCACTGTAGCTCAGCCCTGACACATTGGAGGGTTGCATTCAATCTGCCATTGAATACAACCATACAATGCTAGATTGGTAGCAGGCAGAATTCATGGATATTTTGGATTTGATCACCCTACATGTCTGTATCTAGTTTTGAATTAAGTCCTTGTAAGTAGATAAAATCAACAGGAAGGCCTACAAAAACAAAGTTGTGTATTGAACTCCTGAAACATACAACTGTCACAATGATCTATATTACTGTGAGGGCAGAAAACCATAGAATCCGAAGTGCAGACATGAAATGATCTGAATGGAAGATAAAGCTTTGCTGGTATTCTGCGCTTTGGTTCTCAGGCAGAGACAGCACCTGACAGCACCTAGTAAAAAAGTGTATAAGCCAAGCCAAATGTGATCCATAGCAAGCTTTGCACTTGACATTTTAACATGTTTGGTCTTCAAATTCTATGGTTTTCTACCATCTGTTGAGACAAGATATTTGCCACAACCCACAAAATTTCATCATCTTTCAAAGGCATCAGAATGAAAAAAATCAATGGAGGCTTCTCAAGTCTGCCATTAATAGAAAATTTAAAAATAAGCAAGGGAGAGGTTTCTGGACATGCTGTGTGAAGTACTTGTGTTCCTTGTAAATAAAAAGCAGAGTACATACATTTTTCTTAGGACCTGGGCAAGCCAGCAGAGGGAGTGCCTCATTACGGAACAGACAGGCACTATTTCCTCGCTGGAGCGGTGGCCGTGTACTGTATGAGCCAGCGAGGAACTTAGTATGTAGTTAAGTTTTTTTTTTTGTTAAGCACCCCCACACAATCATGTAACAGTACTGTACTGTAGCACTTACAGTGACACCTACGTTTGGGTTTGTTCAGGTTGGCTGTCCACCTCATCCGTCAGTGTTCGCCCTCGATCCTTCCCTTCGCCTGCGCTCCCCGTCACTGCTATACTACTTGTTTACCACCACCGCCCACCACCAAATCCTAGCACGGTCAGTACCTTTTTCGATTTCCCTTTTGTCAGTCTTATTCTCTCTCCCCACTTTAATCCGTCGCAGGCTCGTAGTCCGCCAGTCATCTCGCTCGTATTGACCGCCTGGGGGCCAAGTTTTGTGAATGACATAGCGACCCATCGCATTGTCTTCTCACTTGACCGTATTTCCCTGAACCAGGTCCTATTGGCAGGCGCTTTTTCAATATCACATAGCATCGTCGTTGTCACTGAGCTCGGTAATTCTCCGCACACCACTTCCTGTCTATTCATGCATGTTGGACCACATTCCCCAGCTTTGTTTGTTCTGACCCCAATTCACACTGGTTGTGAGCTGACTTGAATAGGAGGCTGCTTCGCTTTGCCTCATCCGTCATCTCTAACTCCTGGCCCCTTCCTCCTCTTTCTATTGTTGGACTGCTTTATTGCTCTGAATGCCCCTTTTGATCGAATCGTCTTCTAATAATTTTCCATTCCTCTCGAACATCTCACAGCACTATCCCCTCTAGCCTCCACAATCATGTCGGCGCAAGACAAGTTCAACTACTACATTGCCCAAATCGATAAAGAAGTGAGCATCTTTTTCATTCTTCTACTTACGCCTCCTGAAGCTTCTGGAAAACCACTAATCAAATTCATTTCTTTTACTAGCTCGCCAAGTACCCGGCGTTGACCAAGTTGGAGAAACAGATCCAAGTCCCAAAAGCCTACGCCATCCTCGGTCTTGCCGGCGTACTCTCACTCTTCATCTTCTTCAACATTGCTGCTGGGTTCTTGACCACCCTTCTGGGTTGGGCTCTTCCGGCTTACCTGTCATTGCAAGCCTTGGAATCGCCAAGCTCGGGCGATGATGTTCAATGGCTCACTTACTGGACCGTCGTAAGTCACCCCTCTTCCTTCAATCCTTGATTTTGAAAGCCCTAGTTCCACCGACCGACGTATGGTATGGGTTGCATTAGTTCGGAGTCTTCAACATTATCGAAAGCTTTGCCGACATCATCCTCTACTGGTTCCCCTTCTGTAAGTTTCACGTCTTGAATATTCAAGTGTCATAGAAGAGTGCAAAACTGATACGATCTGTTCTGGTGGCGACAAATCCTTAGACTACACCTTCAAGTGTGCCTTCATTGTCTGGCTCATGTTACCCCAAACACGTGGAGCTCAAACGGTCTACTACAAAGCTCTCAAGCCACTCGTGGCTAGCACCCAAACCAAGACCAGCGCTCCCCCAGAGACTGCTCCTCAATAAATCAATTCCTACTCGCTAGTCTGATTGTCAGAAAACATTTCAACTCGCTTCATTTGCTCCTGTTTTGCTTGTGTGTTTGTGCAGTAGATAGCCCCAAAACCCAAAGTCTTTGCTCCTCCAGCTTCCTTGTTTTTTACTTTACATTTGCCACGAAACAGTTGATGCTTGCTTCTTCCTTTCGCCGTTTGCAGCTACACTACATTACCTTCCCACGCCGCGCTTGATATAGTGCCCTCACTTTTGTTAGCGGGCCCCTTAGGTCGTGACAGTGCACTGTGCTCTCTCAGACAGGACCGTCAGGAGTGTATGAACTGCTCATTCAGAATCTGGATTTGACACAGATATATGATGAGAAGGCACTTAAAACCTCGAGTGGCTTCCACAAGCCAGTAAGGATGCCAGGAGATTCTGAAGTATTATAGGATAAAAAATGTGACCTGAATGATTGGACCACAGGATGCTTAACGCGTCGCCCGAAAATTCAATGTGTTCCCTTGGTCTCCTTTGATCCATCATCATGTGCAATCCGCTCAAATGCCTGACTTTGCCCTACTGTTCGAGATCTTTTTGATCGCAGTCTCTTGCTCTTCCTGAACCTATTGATCTACTAGAATTACCGTGAGCAAGGTATTGCTGGTAGAACAGCTACCACATGAACTTGTATGCTCATCTGGCAATTGTTTTGGTAAAAACCAGTCTTCTGACTGCTGTAGGATGCTTAACTGTGACATTGCAGAGCATGTCAGAACACTTTCGACTATGGGACAGCAGTCCTCGGGAAAGGCAAACATGACATGAGTGAATCAAAGGAAGTAAGCCACGTAAGTGTTAATAGGCGTTGCCTATGTGCCACAATTTTCTTTCGCATTTTGAAGAATAAGTATGTAATTACCAGGTGAGTATCGAGCCAACAAGCAAGAGATGGCACAGTCAGATGTTAAAGGGTTGGAGAACCTGGGTACACAGTGTCCGCAGAAATTGCGCACAACGCCTGGCACGAAAAAAAAAAAAGACTTCTTTGTGTTACAAAGGTCCAGCACTGGACGTCGTGCGGATTTCTTGTGGGCAATGTGGTAAGCATTGAACTAGTCAAGATTATATAGACCTATCAAGCTCAAGGATAGTAAGCATGTTATCAGATTTGGTGAAGCTGACTGACAAGGATTCAAGGATATGAGAACTTCCTTTTGCTCGGTCAAGTATGCAGGATCTCTCTGAAAAAGATAAAAAAAAAATTCTGAAAAAACCCCGAATCAAGTTTACTCTGAATTGAAGAAAAAAAAGGCATCCCTCCACAAAAGCATTTGAGATAGAGCCCGTTCCATTTTTAGATCAAATACAGTGGGTTCAGTCCTCTTTACCACAGAGTCTACAAAATCCATTTACAACATAGGCTTACATAAAAGGTCTCAAACCGGACTTGATCCTGTAAAGTGATTCATTCTTCTTGACCACCGCAAACATGTGTATATTATGACATCTTTTCTAAGCCATCCGGACCCAACCTCCTTTAAAAACCCTAAACTAAAAATTCAAGTAAACCTGACAATGTTCATAATGTCACAACCAGAAAGCGGCCAGGATCTAGGCTCGACCAACAAACCAAATTTGACTTGCAACAACAAAAACTAACCAAACCGTACAAACAATTCTTTAACAAAAGACTGGATAGAAATTGAAAACAACTAATTTGTTTAAATGACTGATAACACTAATTAATATTTTCATCTAACTGTCGAGATAATTTTTGGTAAATGATAATCTTGAGCTGACTGAGCAACCAAGCGAAGTCTTTCTTGACAGTCCTCAAACGCGCTTCTCACAAAACACGCACACACACACACACACACGCACGCACAAACGCACAAACGCACACACACATACAGTTCAGCACACTAGTTTCAACAAGCCAAAAAACGAATCAAACAGTATGACAGTCATTTATTTCCCTGCGAACCATCAATAATAGCACGTATAAGAGTGAAATTTAATCCTCCCTTCCTCAGAAGAAAAAAAAAAAAGCCTAGGACTTGAAAAACTTAACTTACCACAGAACTAAAAACAAACGCCTACGCTAAGCCTCTCCACCAACCACATCTTCCGGCCCAACGCCCAAAGGTAAGAAGTCAAGATCGAGAACTTCAACTTCACCTCCCTCAAGTGCTAGGCGAGCTTCGTCCAAGCTCCACATATTCATCTTTTGCGGGATTCCGAATGGTTGATTCTGTCCAATCAAATCTTACCGACACTTCAACATCTCCACTTTAAAGCTTAAACAGCCAAAGAAAAAAAAAGAGGACTGACAAGTCGGTTTAAGTCGTACGAGAATCGTACCGATGCCCTTAAATCAACAGGCAAGAGCGTAGGAAAGACGAGACAATGAACCGGTAAAGTTTTCGAACTCGAGGTAGATGAGAGTTGATTTGTAAGCTCAATGGCTCGCGCGAGACCGGCTCTGTCGCTGCGCTGGGATGGGGGCACGAGTACGAAGACCTCGAGGCCGGTGTGAAGGATGGTGATGGACTTTGGACAGAGGCTGTCGATTGTACTGAGTGTGGAAGTCGAAATGAGCAGGGGGGAGAAGTCGAGGGCAGATTTGAATCTCCAATGCTTGATGAAAAAAAAAATGTGATTTGATGGATGAGTAATGGTTAAGGCTGTGGAGGGATCTGATGATACTCACGTAGGACGTCGCAAAGTCTTCTTCACCGAAGAGCGAGCGGAACTCATCTGATTCGGCTCCTTCGTCGAATTCTACTAGCTTCGGCTGGACAAGTCGTATGAATTAAAGAGTTGAAAAAAATCAATGAGCTAATCGCCGCCCACTTATTCATTCGGAATTCTGTTCAAGAGATTGGCCAACCGAATGAGAAGAGTGAATAGAGAGACTAACTTGGAATCCAGCGGATTCTTTGACGATCTGCTGCGCGACCAGCGCACATTGTTGACGTTCAAGCCGATCGCAGTGTCGTCCGTTCCATTGAAATAAATTGATATTTTCCTTCTGTCGATCAAATACCTTTACGAGCGCGCAAAACCCGGCACAGAGTACCTCCCTGACTGAGGGAGCGCTAAGCACCGATTCCTCGATAACAAGTAATCGACCGGCGCGGTAAGAGCGTACGCTGAATACCGTGGATTGAGACTGGTCGAGCTCGAAACGGTCCCCGAGCCTGATGACCAAATTCCCTCCGAGCGCCTCAACTAACTCCGCTGGTTCGTAGCCTTGTTGAATATTGACCAATCGCGAGCGATGCTCGATACCATATTTCCTCAATAACCTCCCAACCTCTTCCTCCTCTGCCGGCTCTACCATCTTACCCTTCCACACCATCAGTATATGCTTACCATCCGCCAGCGTACAGAAGATTAACAGCCGCTCGTTCGCATAAAAAGTGTTAGAGTCCTCGGGCTCTACAAATGTCGTGCTAAAGTCCTGCTCGTCGGCTGTCTTATGAAGTTGAAAGAGCTCGAGCTTGGTGATCGGTAAGAGATCGGGCGGTCGCCTACAGGCCTTGTCGATCGTCTTCGGATCCAAAGGTGCTGTTTTCTTCGTTGCTAGCCCCAACAAGACACAAATCATCTCAGCATGCGCCAATCACTTTTGAAACACAAACAGAAATTTTTTCATGACAAAATCAAAGAAACAACTTTGGAACTGACGCCTCGTTACAATCGTCGATTTCTTAGCCTTCTTAGGCCCGGTGGAGGTTGCGATGAATGAAGACGGTCTTGGAGAGAAGGTCTTGAGAGTCGATGGTACGCTCGATGCCGACGAGTAGGTAGGCGGGAGCGGTAAAGGACGATTATTGGACGAATTGAATTCGGTTAAGCCTGGGAGTGCGACTCGAATTCCGGCCTTAGGAGTCAAAGCAGGAGGCGTGGGTAAAGGCCGAGTTCCACCGCTCGGTTTGGGGTCGAGAGAATTCTTCTGGTGTTGGTTCTCCCACACTGCAGTCAACTCACTAGTTCCTTTCTTCACAAAGGGTGAGAAGGATGGGATCGATGGCACGGTCGTGCTAGCTTGCTCAGGTTGACTCGGGCTCGGACTGGGAAGCGGTCGGTGGGTTTGGGCGGGACTCTTGGTCCGACTGCCAGCCGATTTCTGGGGTCCGCGTGCGCGGTGCTTGGTGAGATGCTTAAGCGGCGGCGATGAGTCGGTGGGTTGACCGTAAAGTGCTGGTCGAGCGAGACTGGTAGGTGTTTTAGGGTGCGACTTCTGGGGCGAGGCAGGGGTCTTGGGCATCGGGAAATCCTTCTTGTTGCGTTTAAGATCGTGGGACTCGCTTTGGAGCTGATCATCTCCATCCGATGAGTCCCGATTCGACTTGTTATACTGATTGATGTTCTTTACACTAGGACTGGTGGGTGTGGGTGGGATATCTGAGCTCACGGACTTGGTCTTCGAGTGCTGGAAACGCGAGCCTGTGTTCGATTTAAGCGGACTGACATCCCGAGCTTGAATTGGTCTGTCAAACATAGACAACCGTTTGGGGACGCTCATTGGGTGATTAATCGGGTCCGGAATCGGTGCCGCACTGGCGGTGGCGGGTTGAGATAAAGATTTTGCAGGCGTCCCAAACTCATCGACTTTACTGCCGGTGTGTTCTTTCTGCTTTGACCACTGTAGTCTTTGGGCAACGATATTAGAGCCTGCGAGTCGAGACAGAGAAGCGGTGAGGACTTTGTTAGATGCGCTGAGACCAGCGCTGCTAACCGGTTGGTCGTCTGTGACTTGAGGTGTGACGTGATAGGACTGAGATTTGCTACTTTTATGACCAGTAATGACCGGCACAGTTTGGGCACTATTGGACCGATTGGTGAGCGGCGGTCTGTGGTTGGAAACGGTTGAGTCTGGTTGAACGGGATTGTGACTAGCGGAGGATGGAGCACCGAGCCGAGTGGCGGAGAAGACAGCACTGGTGGGTCTGTGAGTCTTGTTGAGTTCGACCTCTTCCAACACAGTGGTCGACTTGAGGTTGTAAGTGCTTTTGGATTTGGTTACCGTGTGATGCGCTGGAGTTGGCTTGGTTAATTTATCGCGTCCGTTGATATCCAACGAGCTTTGGTCGATCTGAACTGGGGCGAAAGACCTTTGTCGATCGGGAAACTTCTCAGATACAGGTGATGTGCCGAGGGAAACCGAAGGATGATGTACAGCGGGGGACGAGAGATGAGGCTTAAGATCGTTGACGACACCCAATTGCGCCAGACGGTCGGCCAGAGACTTGGGTTTGAGGAAAGCAGGTGGAGGGTTGATAGACGAAGGAGGGACGGGCAGACTGCGCTGCTTGAGTTTGTCGGTGTTAGGGGTAGTGGTCGAAATTGGGTTTAAGGTGACTGATTGAGAACTGATCGGGTTGGAATCGGTCAATTTTTCGTGGCTGACCATGCCAGGAAGCGGCTGTGGTGCGATGAGAGAGGCAAGAGGATTGGGACGCGAGCCAGAATGTTTGGACAAGATCTCAGCTCGTCGTTCGGCTAATTCCCAACCTTCGGGTCTGACTTCTTTCTCGTCGACACGCGGTCGAGTGAGCACAGGTCCGTGAATGTCCTTTCGTGCACCCATGAAATGAGCCAGAGCGACTGGTTTGTTAGGCTGAACAGATTCGAATTTGGATGAGTATTGAATCGAGTGATTTTGGTTAGCCAACGAACGCTGCGGTTGCACGTGATCAGACATGCTTTTGAAGGCTTGGGTCAGATTTGAGTTTGAAATGGTTTGAGATTGAGGTTGGTCAATAAGAGTGTTTGAATCGCTCATCGAGAGATGACGGGAGCGACGAGCTTGACGGGCCAGAAGAATTTCCTGATGAAAGTGATATATCAAAGGGAGCGAAGGTAAGTCAGGATATATTTTGGGTGAGGTGTAAAAAAGAGCCGGACTCATTCAGACCTTCCTAAGTTTCTGGTGTTCAACTTGATCAGCTTGATCGATCGACTCTCGAGTGGCTCTGACCCGTGAGACCCAATGCTGTCAAGTTTTTGCCGTATGTATTACAGTTAAGTCAACATTGAGTGAGTGAGTGCATTAAAATTGAAGGAGAATTTGGAAAGCATAGCGAGCTAACGAACCTGATAGGAATCCTCGAAAACCTCCTCAGCTGCCGAGTTGGTTCGATGGTGTTGACGGGTGTACTGGTTAGCCACGGATTGTGGACGAGAATGAGAGTGAGGTGGTGGTGAGTGTGAATCGAAGTCAGACTTTTCTCTGTTTAGCGTCGTTGTCAGGTCGAAATTGGCCATTTTGAGTGTCTTTCTCACACAACATTGACTTCTCACCGAACCAACCATCACCATCAAACGAGCGGGTCTTACGTACTTCACGAACCCACACTTCATCTCAATCAATAGCTATCTCCCAGGACTTTGCTTCATTGATGCTTCTCGTCTGGTCTGGCCTCTGTTCCTTGACTTGGTCTTGCTATTTATGTCAGCACCGTTGTATGTCATGCCCAGGCACAGACCAGGCTTAGAGTCGAGCACGCGCAAGAAGCTTGCAAGTGATGGATGATGGACCTTAAATGAGTCACGAGCTTGTGCGTTTGCCCTCTCGTGACACAAACGTTTCCTACAAACTTGAGATTACTTCCTTGTTGTTTCGCTCATCGCTCATAGTACAGTCTAAACGAGCGCAAACTTGACAACCTTCCTTGGGTGGCTTGGAGTGTTTACACGTCGAGAGGGAAGTGATTGTGATCACGATGGAAAGGCCGCGATAACCACGATCATAAATATAAAAGTCGAACTCCACTGAGCATGACGCGTCAGGGATATTTCATGGATTGTGGGTTCCATAAAGTAACAACACACAACCTCAAAGGTAAAGTTATCCAAGTCCCTCTCTCCTAAAAACGAGCGAGCTCGCGAGAACTTTACTTTTGTTCCATGGGCTGCTTTCCCCAAGCAATTCTAGCATGCTGTAATTATCTACACCTCCTCTGCGCGATGGGTATTTATAGGTGAGAAGAGTTGCTTGTCCTTTGGCCTACCAATATCTTTCACTCATTCAACACTGATCAAATTTATATCTTACACTATATTCTACATTGCTCAAATTGAAACCCCGGTTTGTCTTGTCTTGGTTATTCTCCACTTTCAATCTTCCTTGACAATTAGGATTCCTTGGTGAGGACGTAGAAAAGGTCAGGGCAAGGATTTCTCTACAAACAAATCCTTACACCACGGGGGCGTATTTGGGTGAATGTACGTAAAACAGAAGTGAAAATTATGTACGTGAACTGCACGCACCACTGTAGGCGGGTGTTACGCAATTAGAATTCCGGTTGGAGACACACAGGGAATTACATATCGCGTGTCACTTGTTGAATTCTACAAACACGCATAGGTCATGTCACAGACCTTGTACTTTTTCCCAAACTACACATTGTGTTTAACTTAACCAAGTTCCTTGTAATGTTCGAAGTCCGGGTCTTTAGGACCATGGGATTGTTCGCTATAAGGCTATCCTTGTAGATAGCATTCCCGAGCGAGTACGCAAACACTAATGAGAGAAAACAGATGTAATAATTTGATAAAAGAAAAATCCAACATAATGCAGACAACCCTAGTCTTTATATACAAAAAACAAGTGTCGTGCTACAAATCTCGTCTCTGGAGATATATCAAATGGATACCATGATGAACACGTTACAACAGGGAGGTCAGGAAATTACAAATACGCTGGTTTATGTTACATATCAAAATAGAGGAAAATTACAAGAAAATCAAATCAGGAAAACAAATCTGTACAGTATTGTAGCTAGGTAATCATTACATCCCTCCTGAGAAGTGAGGCCTCGAGGAGGGACTTATAACAAAAGCCAAACAACTGGCCTGAGAGTGACAGACTCTGAACCACCTCCTGCCTACAGTCCCAATTTCCCACTCACCCTCCTTATCAATTTTTTTGGTCCAAAGACCAAAAAGTTGTTGGTGACCTGTGTGCATATGCCCATGTCATCAGATTACTATTTCA
>KI568558.1:0-14246 GCA_000500245.1 Cronartium ribicola 11-2
GTTGACTCTCAGCTGCAATGACAGAGAGATCTGGGGGATAAAGCCCAAGTGTTTTATTCTAGAATTTATAAACCCAATGCAGGGGTTTTGTACAAGCCTTGCTTCATTTCACCCCGCTCTTATGAACCCATCTGCACAACCTGAGAATCTATACCCCAGCCCAAAGTGTGTAAACTCGGATATTCTTTAGCTTGCTAGGGCTGGTCATCGTCTTCACCATCTTATACTCCAATTCCTCATAAATAAGGGAGACCAGGTCAAAATTGAACTGACGTCACCATGTCCACATACATAACAACAGTGTACTGTACATTTCTTCAAACCAACCCTCCTTCGCAATTTCTCTTCCAACACCCAACACCAAAGCAATCTTGGAAAAGTCAAAGAAGAACATTAAAAGGAGTAAATAGAAGATTATGCAGCGGGTCATGTAGCTGAACGTTGTAGAGCAAACTATGAGAGAAATGCCAAATGAAGAGAACAATACGGAACAATGAAATGTGTTCTGCAGAAAGAGACAGAGGGAAAGGTAAGAGATGGATCAAGTAGTTTCCAGCATGGTAGGGGAGATTCCGAGAGAGCAAGATGACACTGGTCAATCAGGGAACAGATGATGATGGATAATGGCGAGTAGAGAGAGAAGGAACACATGATCCAGTTGCGAATATGCCTGACCCAAACACCTCCCCTAATATCTTACCTTGTCCTCAAATTCTCCCTTAAACCTCACGCCAACACTCTCAGCGTACAACCCTATCAAGCGTATCGGCCACCTCGCCCCAATTTGCGAGCGTACGTTCTCCAAACCTGCGTTCATCATCCACATAGTCTCTCAAAGCGCGTCCGACCAAGCTTCCCATGCGCATCAGATGGACGAGCTCTTGCCAGAGACACCATCGAATGAAAACCCTCCGCCTCAGCTTACTTTCTATCCCTGCTCGGTCGACCTCGATAGCATTCCGAAGCCGATCTGAATCTTCCTCCCACCCGGCACGTCGCGCGCTCCTGATATCTTCGAGTTTTTTCGAGTTCGCCTCTGCCCGTGGCCTAAGCCGCCTATCCACATCATCCACGCCCAGCTTGTCGAGCCGGATGAGTAGGCTTCCGAAATCGGTGTATAATTCTCGATGAGTCCGGACCAGTTCGTTGGTCGAGAGGGCGAGGCTACGTGTTCTCCGATCGAGAAGCTCTGAGTACTTGCCACAATGCTGAGCCACCACCTCGACTTCTTCCTCTGCCCGACGAGCTTCCTCTGGGCGCCAACAAGCCTGTCCAGCTGTGCCTGTGCCCGTTCGCTCGCTCTCTAATGCCGACCCGAGTGCGAGTTGAATTCGAGTAAAGTCCGCTGCTTGAGCCTCACTTCGTCTGGTCACACGTTCTAGCCCAGCACATATTCGGCTCCAATGCTCAACAATGAGCGGGAGTCTGTTGCGAAAACTTGCAAGACGACTGTCAAGGTCCTCTGGGATCGACATTTCTTCCACAGGCGTGAGACGAATGATAGCAGATTCCTCTAGCAGGTGGACAGTGGAGTGCGATCTCCAGGTTGCAAGATCTGAGGGCTCGCAGAGGAACGTGGTGAGGATATTATCAACAGACAGAACTGGATGATTGACAAGGAATATGAGAAAGCGCTGAAGAGCCCGACGCCGGCGCTCGATGAAGGCCGTCTCGTCGCCTGTTGCCAGATGATGTCCAGAGACTTTGACGGGGTCGTGATTGAGTCGGATGTCGCATTGTCCAAATGGAGGGAGAGATTGGGGGCACAGTTTGGTTTTGCAGAGTCAGTCAGACAGCTATGGAAAGCCAGGAGAATAGAGGGGGTACTCGAAGAAAAGAATGAAACTGGTTGTAAACTGACTCGCAATGCTCTTGGGCGGTAATCCAGGTATTAACCGGAAAGGATACCGTTTCAAAAGGCAATCATGCAGCCATACAAAGTCAGAAAATCTTCGGGGAACACTGGTTCCTTTTTTCTCGTGCTCAACAGAATAGACGTTGTATTTGAAGATCCAACCCTCAGGCGCACTAAGACGGACCGTGACCGTGTCCCGTTGGGTCCGATCGAAGGGTGGAAGGAACTGAGTGCTAGGATGAAGTGCACTGTCAGGGACAAGACTGTGATCGAGCGCAAGGCTGAGACTGGGATCCTGTTCTTCGACAACAAAAGGTAGACCATTGGTGATCGTTGAGGGATTCGGTCTCGACTTTAAGGTGCTGTTAGGAGTCGACCAAGGGTCTTCAGGAGACGATGACCGACGGGAGTAGCTGTGCCGACCGGGTGAGAAAGTCGGGAGTGGACCACCGAGGTCGAGAGTAGGGATCGGGAAGGGAGAATTGCGAGAAAGCATGTGTTGTACGGCACGAGCTACAAGAGTTGCCCAACAAGTCAATATGGCAGGTCTTTAGGGGGTGCTCCGAGGCAACGAGTGGTTAGAGGGTACACTCACGCGCTTTGCCTTGCTGTGTGAAGGCGACAGCAGCAAGAGCGATGGTAAATTCAGATTTGGTGAGCCTAGAGGAGCGGCCAGAAGTGACACTCAAGATCTGCCGAGAGATGATCGAATTAGCTATTTATGACATAACGGCAGTCTGGAGTAAGGTTGATTGTAATAGATGGATAGATGGACTCACCCGTTCGATAGTGCTGGCACCGACCTAGAGCAAGACCAAGGTTAGTTGCGCTGAGAGAGGTGTGGATGGTTGAATGAAAAACATGTGCACCGACCCCTGTGCCAGCCAGAACGCGATGAGCATTGGCAAGTGAAACGGTACCAGCAGAAGGGTCAGCGGCATTGAAGGCTTGGTGGTAAATGGTGGGTAGATTTGCTTCATCTACAAAAGCGAACGATGAAATGTTAGTGTCGAAGTAAGCTACAAGCAGAAGGGTGAACTGAACTGAACTGATCAGACCATCAAGCTTAGTTGGTAGGATGAAAGGCTCGATAAGACTCGCCGAAAGAGGCTTGGGAAGGTGCGTTGAGGTGGACCAAGGGTCATGAGCGTATACATCGGGAGTTGATTGTGACAGCGATGAGAGCGGGCCGGCAGAAGCAGAGACGGACGAATGATGTGAGAGGCCGCCGAGGTTAGGATAGGAAGCGGTGGTGAGCGGAGAGTTGTATGGGTCGTCGTAGGACATCTCTTGGTGAAGGGCGAGCACATAGGCATTCGTTTCAGAGCCACAACCAATTTAAAATAAACAATAAAACAATGCACACACAGATGGACATTTATACTAACATAGCGCACAACAGCCTGATCGAGCCACGCTCCTACTTACGGCGAGCGCTCGGTGCGCTGCTCTGATTAACGAGACTCTGACTTGGGACTGGGTGCTCTCGCTGCGCTGATTGAATGTTTCGACTTAACACGCTCATCGTGTTCATCAGACAACCTCTCGACTAGCAAACAATGTACCTTTGGTCCACAAAGGAAACTGTCTGTTTAAGAATCAGCTGAGGGTAGTTTGCACTCTCAAGCCACACTGAAACCATATCATTATTCATGGCACAATTTTGCGAGGCTACTAGATCTGGAAATTGGTGCCCCCTTGAGCATTTTTTTTTTATCTGAAGGCAATCCAAATAAAAATCAAGCCCGACCAGAATTGATGTTGTGATAAACTTCAACCAACCAAAGTCCTAATCCACCAAGCAGAAATTTTCACCTGAAAAAAATGAAATGAAAGATGATGCATTTATCCAGCTTAGTCGGACGTTGGATGGTTGACATCGCTGACCATTAGATACAACACCCTCAAACTGCCCGAAAGAGGTCCCAGACCCCTTTAGCGAACCCATAAATCTCATCGCTCCCTAGCTTACTGTCCCCATATAGTCTATCCACAAATGTGATCGGGACCTCTCCGATCGAGCAACCCATCGCACGAGCTCGTACAATAATCTCCATTTGAAACACGTACCCTCGTGACTTCGTTTCGGCCATGAGGGAGCGAAGGATAGAAGTGCGGTAGAGTCTGAAACGTGATTTCAAGAGATGAGCATGTGTCTGCTCTCAAGAAGGGTGGTGAGCTGAAGGACTCACCGAAAAGAACCAGTGACATCGGTGACACCAGGGGCGAGGACAAGGGAAGTGAGCAGGTTGGCACCCCTGCTGACCAGTTTCCGCTTCAAGTCCCAACCGTGGACTCCACCACCGCGGATATATCGGGACCCCGTGACAACATCGAGGTTGCGTTGGCGTTGAAGGGTAATGAAGGCAGGTAGGAACTTGGGATGGTGTGAGAAATCAGCGTCCATGATGATCGTGAAGCTACCTGAGCATGCCGACAGGCCGTGCATGTAAGCGGTTCCGAGTCCCAGCTTGCCTGGTCTAGGGCGAAGGATCTAAGAAGAAACAAAATAAAATAAGGACAGTTGAAGTGGGGTCAGCGTACATGGGTTGAAGATGAACGGCACGTTTAACATATCATAGCACAGAGAGAAAGGGCGGAGGATAGGAAGAGAAGGCGGACGATGCGGTGCGGACCGTATAAACGCTGAAGCTGCTCTGCCATCTCCAAAGTGCCATCGGGAGAGGCATCATCGACCACGATGATTTCCCAGCTCAGTCCCCTAAAACAGTATCAGCGTGAAATGATTTGAGTCTCAGTTGATTGAGATGACGTAGTCTATCAACTTCAACATGCCGTGCGAAAATGTTCTTGAACAAGCTTACTGCTCTTCGAAAGTTCTTGCTAGAAGCCACACGATAATGGGCAAATTCCGGCGCTCGTTGTAGGTAGGAAGGATGACTGAATACGTTTCTGAACTAGAAGAGGCTAAACAAATTCACACTTGTCAGCTGGATCACGCCCTGGTCCACGTCCTTGTTGATGCGCGGGGCTGGTGACTGACCAGTGGTGGAAGAAGTCATGTTGGATCGTGCCTGAGGATGAGAGTGTGGAATGGAAATCGAGACGGCACTTGGCATGAGACTACGACGTTTGAGATTAATCCAAGCCAAATAAATGAGTTGGACCTGGGGAATAAATTCGATCGCCAAGCTCAAGAAATCGAAAGGTGGCTGTCTATTGTCGCACTGTAAACCTTAGGCTTGAAGCACTGCACTCTGGATAGGGTTTGACCCGGAGCCCCGAGTTGTCGCACCGCGCGACCTGATTGATGACCTGCCCCGCCGGCTTCGAATACTCGCACTATAATCGGATCAACATTCTTCGGGGATCATTTCGACTTCGACTGCCTCATTTTTTTTTTGGCGATAGCTTCCTCGATTGGCGCGATTTATTTTCGACCCTGGCCATTCAGAGAAAAATGGTCATCACCCCGTCCAATGGCCTTCTCATGGGGCTTCGGAGGGCGCAAGGCAATATCCAACTTCCGCTTCTGAATAGCGCCTCTCTCAGTTTTGGTTCTTCCCGCATCCTACCACTTGTGGCAAGGAACCCGTCCAAGGCGTCGTCCCTCAACACCTCGAGCCGCCGGTATCGGTCTCTGCTTCAACGTTCCTTTTGTCAAGAGCACAACCGCTTCTTGAAGAGTTTCCTCGGCTCCTCTCACGCCAACCAACTCACATCCCGACCGGCCAGTAGGCTCCTCTTAAGAGCAACATCATGCTCAGACTTCCATTCTTCCTCTGGCACAGGTGTCAAGGTACCATTGAAGACATTGGCGGAAAGATCTTCGGAGTCTGAACCATCTGCCCCCTCGAAACCACCGTCAGCCAAGCGTGAAAACATCTACACCTTCCCCAATTTGCTCACCTCGACTCGGATCTTGCTCTGCCCCCTTCTCGCCTATACTATCATCAACGAACACCACCTTATTAGCAGTGTGACCCTGTTCTACTGCGGACTCTCGGACTGGCTCGACGGTCGCCTGGCTCGAAAGTATCCGAAACAAATGTCTAGCGTCTTAGGCACTATCCTTGACCCTGCGGCTGACAAGATCTTAATGACCACCCTGGTGATTAGTCTGGGTTGGAAAGAGCTCCTGCCTCGTCTGTTTGATTACTTTCTCTTTCTTCAAGTTTTGATTTATTTATTTTTTCCTATCAGCTCAACGCTCATCATTGGTGCTTTTCTCTCATGATTTGGTGGGCTAAAAAACATGCCATATTTGTTAGTCCCACTGGCTATTCTGATTGTGGGAAGGGACGTGTTATTGGCCCTATCGGCTTTGTATTTCAGATATCAATCTTTGCCTCCACCTGTATGTCCAGCTGATTACCTGTTGTTTTTTTGTTTTTTTTAAAAATGATAAGAATGACCAGAGCCTGACCGTCTTCCTTTGTTTCTGTGACCTTAATGTTCATATTTGACTATGTATCTTTTTTTTTTTGAATCATGTCCATTTACGATCTAGAAAACTTTCAATCGGTTTTGGGATTTCTCCTTGCCATCAGCGGAAGTCAAACCAACTCAGATCAGCAAGGTTAGTCAACCTTCGTCTCTAAATTTGTTATCATAAACCTATACACTGTGGTGTGTCCTATATCGCATGCGTTGTTTTTTCAACACAACACGTTAAAATGTAATGTAAGCTCACGGTGACTTGATGAATAATTGGTTGGGTCATGTAGTACAACACGTTCCTTCAATTATCACTGGTCGGATTGACGACCATTGCGCCCATCGTCCCTCTCGATATCTCAACACCTCTCTCAATCCTACAGTTCAGTGCTTTTCTTTTTACTTAGATGCGAAAGGCAGACATAGGAAGCCTGATGCCCATGTCATTCTCTCCCCGCTTTTGCTGGTTATCCACAGGTGGACGGTTGCTTTCACCACTTTCACCTCGGGCCTTTCATATGTATTTTCCAAAGATGCAATTCGCTATATCAAATAACAGGGCGTCTTCACTCGACTTCTTTTTCGCGCTACTCTCGTTTTGACGCATCATGTGTCTCGGCTTTCATCCACCAGTTTGAGTAGCGGACGACTGTCAAGAGATATGCATTATCAATTTTTTTGCAGACGTGGATGAAGCTCCTTTCTAGTTGGTCCCGAATGGTTCGAAGGCTGGCAATTCGAGAGACCAGTAGTAGCTTTGTGAGTGCGCGCATGCTATGTGTTGCAGAACAGATAGGTTGATCTTTTCAGTGGGTCTTGTTTACCACAAGTTACCGCAATGACAGTAAGCCAAGGATACATAGTAAGGATGAAGCGTCAAAACCTTTGGTCACAGATGCGCTTGTTCAGCCAACAGTTAACCATCAAACATGGTGAAGCATGCCCATCATACTCAGGTTTGAAGATTCCTTATTTTTGGTTCGGCGGCTTATCTTATCCCCACAAGACTCAGTGACACTCATAGGACTGCGCTGTTGGCAAGCTTTACAGCGCTAGAATGGCAGGTGTCACCAGCAGAAGGTTCAAAGGGCACAGAGCCATGTAACGAGATAATCAAGATTGAGCCTCAAACCCCAAAAGCATACATACAAGCTGTAAAAGGTGACAACAATAAGTTAGAGAGAATTGAAGACGGGTAAGGGAAACACAATAAGGAATGTGTTGAGAAAATCAACCAATTAATTTGAAGTGGTAGATTTGAAAAAGTCGTATGCCAGCAGAGCCTCCAGACTGTTTGGTCGTGAACTTTCCCTCCTCTTCAAAAGTGCCCTAATTACTTCCTGACAGGGAATCGAGACCGTCGAAGGAATATGAATATCTGAGCAAAGAATGCTTTGCTTGAGAGTGATAGTTTCAGTGCGATTGAATGGAGGACAATTATTAATCATTTGATAAAGTAAGATACCTAATCCATAATAATCCACTGAATATGTGTATGGTCGACCTACGACCACCTCAGGTGCCATAGCGTATAAAGTTCCACAATACGCGTGCAAGGTACCTGTAGAAGTCTTTTTAGCAAGTCCAAAGTCAGCAAGTTTGATGTGATCATCAGAAGTCACAAGAACGTTGGCCAGCTTGAGATCTCGATAGATTGTATTTTGTTTATGAAGATAGTCCAATGCTTTAGCTACTTTAGCAGTGAATTCTCTTGCTTTGTCTTCGGAGAGACCCTAAAGATTAAAATACGTTTAGAAAAGGCGCAAAAAAAAAAAAAAACAGGTGTTCACAAAAGGGATAGTGACATACGTTGCTCTTCTTGACCAAAGTTAAAAGATCGCCGCCATCAACTACTTCCATGACGAGACCTACTTCTTGAGGAGTGCTGTACCAACCGTAAAGTTGAGTGAGGAGAGGAAACTCGGGATCGAAGCTACACATTACCATAAACTCATTGATAAGTTCCTTTTCAATCGTTCGCCCTCCTTTCTTTAGGAGCTTAATGGCACATGCTTTGCCATCTGCTAGCCTTATAGCCTTGTAAACTGACCCAAAGCTTCCCTTACCAAGTCTTTCGAAAAGGGCGAAGTGAGAGGGCTTGTATTGAATCTTTTGAGCGACGGTTTGGAATGCGTTGTTGAGGGTTGGTTGGAAGTTGGCCAAAGTTGTGGATATGGAATTATTGTCGATGTTAAGTTGGTTAGTCATGTTTTGGTTCATATTTTTGAGGTAGTGCGGTGTGTGGTTTGCTTTAGGTGAGGTAAAGAAGGGATCTCTGGTAGGGATTACTGGGCTCGCGTTATATATCATCGAGCTTGAGATGCTGAGCGCCGGATGCTGAGAAAGAATCTGGCTCACTCAAAGATTGAAGAAAAGGTGCATCGGAAAAATGTTTCGGTTGTTCGCGTTGGGCTACATTTCAATGCTGTCAAAAGCTGGTCAACGGTGACCTCTAGCTCTTATTCCCCCTACCCGCAAATGCTGAGCAGGAAATAAATGACAGTGGGTGCAACAAATCAGCTGAACAACATTTCGAAGAATTCAAGACCTCGACCATTTCCTTCCAGAATAGGCTTTAAGCTGAATGCGGTCAAGACTCGAGTCCAAAGAACTTTGCATTCTTGAACAAAATTGTAACCGGTAGCTATAGTGTTCATGGTCAGATCCCAGCTCCAGTATTCTCATGAATACCAATTGATTTTCTTCTCTCCACATATTTAGAAACGTAATCCATTCACCATTAGATCTCACTAAAAAGAACCCTGTCCATAAAGCAATGCTAATGTTTGCATGGTGCTGA
This sequence comes from Cronartium ribicola 11-2, assembly GCA_000500245.1. Classification (NCBI taxonomy): domain Eukaryota; kingdom Fungi; phylum Basidiomycota; class Pucciniomycetes; order Pucciniales; family Coleosporiaceae; genus Cronartium; species Cronartium ribicola. Next base: position 9,054 of record KI568558.1, read on the forward strand.
GCCGACTGTGCAATTAAATGCCAGTATGTAGCATCAAAGTCTCTAAAAGCAGTGACATTGCGCCAGCTTTACCAATCAGATGAACTCGGGAAGCAAATTATCCGAAATCACAAAGGGATTTGTGGAGATCTATGATTCACGCCCCCACGCTCAATTTGTACACACAGATACCCAAAGAAAGATCTTGTCTCGGTGGGCTTCGGCTTCCATGAACATCCAGAAACTGATATAAATAAGTATGACTTGGACGGTCAGCATAGCTTGAGGGGCTTTTCATTGTTGCTTGAGGCGTAAAAGCTCATGAGTCTTTAGAGAGTCCCGTATGAACGGCTATGAGTTGCGTATGTATGTATGTTTAAGTTGAGGTAAGTTGAGTGTGGATAAAAGTATCAAGTAAGTTCGACACTTTCGAGCTCAGACCTTCCATTTTTCCATTCCACTTTCCAATTCTCAATTGACGCCGTTAACGATCAATCTCCGAACGAACGCATATTTTACTGTTGCTCGATAGCCATTCTCACCCTCTTTGGTCGCGTGTTCGCTGCGAATACCGACATCGGACTGGTATTCTAGAATGTATGTATAGCTTCAGATTCAGGAGTTCTAAACCTCGAAAAGCCGGTCACAATTCTCAAAGATTGTTACTCAAGGCTAGCCTTTAAATTCTCTTGACTCCTGATACTATCTCCTCAAAATGGACCCCCAGTCAATCGCAAGTTTTGCTGACCCCGTGTCTGTTCTGTCTGTCCTGTTTTCGCATCCGATAGATCATAAGGCTTTAGCATACCCGAGGATTAATTCTGAAATGACATCTGATAGCTCTACCCAGCTTCGAGACTCTAGCTTCCCCGAAATCTCATCTCAGGATAATCTTCTATCCCCTTCACTCGATGGCACGGGCACTTCTCAACCTCCTTCGGACGGAGAGGCCTCCAAGTCTGATGACACTCATGCCTACCGACTCATTCACGATCCAATCTATGGCTCGGTGACCATTGACTCAGCATGTGCCATTGAAATCATGGATCTTCCTGAATTTCAACGACTCAAGAAGGTACTCCAACACGGCATAACTAGCCTCATCGGTTGTTTGCCCAGGCCACCCGTCAATCGGTTTGACCATAGCGTGGGAGCAATGCTTCTGGTCAAGCATGTCGGTGGCTCTGAGGAAGCTCAACTGGCTGCATTGCTTCGTGAGTCTCCCCTCTTATGGCTTTCCAATCAAATCCGCATAGGAAGTGTCAAATCTAATGTTTTTCCATCCCTTCTTCCACCGCCGCACCAGACGATGTTGCTCACACTACCTTGAGTCATGTTTTAGATTTAGGTGAACTTCACGCTTTTTTTAAGTCAAACATCGAGCAGCCGTGCTAATTATGTTTTCCACGTCTCTTTTTAGTCTTCGGATACGTCATTCACGAGTAAGTCTTGACTGGGTCAAGCTACAGATGGTATCAATTTTCATCGGACATGAATTTGATATTTCTGTAATAACTTTCCTGTCATTTGGGACTCCAGAGTCGAAAAGAAAGACTTCCTCGATTCCACAACGATACGAGAAATTTTGAGCAAGCATGGCTTCGATCCTGAGCGAGGTGGGAAACCATGTTTTTTTTTTTTTTCTTTTTCTTTTTTTTCTTTTGATCTCTCGCCCATTCTATTCAAAACTATCACTTGAAATTGATTTTCTCGCTCTTTTTCAACTTGCAACTTTTTCACGAAATGCGCTAGTCCTCGAAGAAGAGAATTTCCCGCTCTTAGAACTTCCTAGTCCTGATATTTGTGCGGACCGGTTAGATTACGCACTGAGGGACTCCACCTCTTTTGGATTCCTGTCGATTGAAGAGGCCCAAAGCATTGTTCGATCAACTGTGGCCATCGATGGACACATGGTCCTTAATTCAATACCCCATGCTACCATTCTCGCCAATACATACCTCCAAAGTGACCAGCACGCATGGGCTAATCCGACTCAAAAATACCTCTACCAGTTAACCTCGGAGGCCATCAGGCTCATGCTCGACCTGGGCAAGATCAACAAAGAGTGTCTCTGGCAACTAGGAGATGAAGAGTTTTGGGCTCGCTTAACGTCCAATGCGACTCCTAGCTTACAGACTCTGTTAGACAAGATCAATAATCGTTGTGAAGTTTCAGAATTGAGCGAAGGATCTCAGCCAGATTCGGATTCAAGCGAAATGGAGACCTGTACTTTCAAACTCAAGGTTCGAACCATTGATCCTCTGGTTCAAACCTCAGATGGCGTCCGAAGGCTGAGTGACTTGGATTCAGTTTTTGCTGAGCGAAGACTTGAATATATCAAATCAAGGGAAATGCCTCAAACCTTTGTGGTAAAGTACCTGCCTGCCTTATAGACTAGACCATCTGAAATCTTCATGACGTTTCTTTGTCGGAATGTATCTTACCCATGAGGATGGGTTGTACAATTTCTCAAACCCACATTCAATGTATGCTCTTGTCAATCTTTCTGATTGGATTGGAATATATTAGAAGCTAGTCGTAGGATTTCTTGCCTTGATTTTTTTTATGATACCCTTTTGTTTGTGTAGGTCAGGTTGTTGGTGACTGACGAATTCTCTTTTCATTTGGCTATTCCACTTACTTGACTTGTCACTTGAATCAGAACGCGGCGGATTAGATATCTTGTAATTGAACCACGCTCTCTTTTTTTACTGTTTGGTATGCTTGTCATAGTGAAATTCATGAGCCCTAGTGTTTCGCGGCGGGTTTTCTCAATCAAAATGTTAACTGGATTAACTGTGTGATTTCTGAGATGGGCTATCATGAGCTCGTCTTGTTTTTCCACATTGTCAATGTTGTTACTTGTTGTTTTCCAAGTATTGGAATCAGGCTTGGGTAATCTGGTGAAGACTAGGAACTTCTATGCTTCCTGCAGTCACTGGGCCCAAAGCTTGACGCAGACTGATGCTGGTGTTATGTTAAAACAGATTTTAAAATTAAAACGCCAGTCAGAAACGTAGCAATTACGTATGGTGTTAGGTTTGGCGTTTGTTTCACGCTCGATACCCGGGAGCAGTGGTCGGCCGAGACGGGTTGGCACGGGTCTTTATTTCGTCTTTTCTTAGTACCCGACCTACTTTTGGCGTTCGAAATTAACACCGTCACTCTGGTCCAACTTAGCCGCAAGTAAGTATCTTCTCTACACATTTGGCTTTTCCTGATTGAAAGTGCACGTGTTCTAACTTTTTTAATACGTCCAATGCAACATCAGTAGCCCTAACATCACCCGTACCACTCCTTATTAACATGGGCAGCTCGCTTTCGACCCCAGGAACTTCCAATGCGAATGACCGGCCTGCAGTAGCAGCTACATCGCCTCCTGCTGGATGTCCAATGCATCGTAAATCAGAGGAGGCGTCTGCCAACGTGTCGCCGCCACCTTCCGCTGAGACCAATATCAATCCTCGGAACAACATCCCGTCTCTCTCGCAAAATCCTGCACCTGGGCAAACTATCGCGCTTCCACTCGAACGTACGCGGTCCTCAATCCCACGGACATTGAGCGACCTCTCGACAGCCTCTGAGCACGAGTCAGCTTCTACCTGCCCCATGGCTCGGGGCGGTCCCTCAGGGACGACCGAAGAGACGAAAGACACATGGGTTTACCCATCACCTCAACAATTTTATAATGCCCTCGTACGCAAAGGCTGGGAGACACCCGTACAGGCTATCCCAGTCATGGTTGACATTCATAACTGGATGAATGAAGCAGTCTGGCAAGAAGTCTTACGATGGGAACGCCGCTATTTCAATCCCAAGCAGTCTAACCTTGCGCTTGAGTCAGAGGAAATCCCTGAAGTTTCACTGGCGCGATTTCAAGGTCGTCCTCAGGACTTGTCCCCAAAGGCTCGCTTTCATATGCTCTTGGGCCGGATCTTTCCGAATGTGTACAGCGAGCTGCCGCCGTTCGATCGACATGATTGGATGGTCAGACGCGACGGCTGGGGCGCAGAAGAACAAGATAAGCTACATCGATACGTAATTGACTATTATTCTGGAGCGGATGATGAAGAGGGAAATCCTGTTTTCCACTTCGGTGTGTTTTTTTATCTTCTAAAAAAACAGACTATCCGAGATACCACATTGACAGTTAATTTCGTCCCGCACTTTTTTCATTCTCGTTCTGATGGTTCATAATTTGTTGTGCGGTCTCAAAGATGTCAGGCCAGCCATTGATGATCTTGATTCTCTCGCAGCGCGGTTACAAGAATGGGCCCGCATCAAGCGTGAGACCTGGCTTGGCGAAGAGCACTCATCTATCACCAAGGATGCCAAAATCAACAACTGAGGCGATTTTGAGACTTTGTGATCGGTAGAGTCTCGTGCGTGTAAATAGGTACCCATCTATGAGAGCGATTATCACTTGTGACGGCACCCTTTTACTTTCAATATCGAACGCCCTCTGGGTATAGTTTTGTTACCTAGCAGATTGGAGGAATTTTCTTTTAGACTTTTTTCGTCAGAACATTATTGCCAACATCATCTAATTAGTTGCTGTGTTACTTGAATGCGGACCTATCAAAATGTGATAATGTGGGTAGCGCGAAATTCTCGCTATGATAGTCATGTACTTTGCCCACCTCAATTATGGTGTACACGACTTTTTTTTTTTTTTCTTTCTGGCGGGAGTGAGTGAGATAATGTAAAAGGGGTTAAAGTTTCCAAAATCTATTAACTGGAAGCAAACAGAAACCAACCTCTGTGAAATTCTACTGCACCTATGGTTTGCATGATTTTTTTTTTGGTCATTATTTGATCCAACTTGAGCCTCTAACAAAGTCCACCCAGCTGCCTTGGAGGCTGGAGGCAATGCTCTTTTTTTTTGAAATGCATAACACTATAAGGTTTTTTCACTTATATTCCTAGAGGAAAACTGAGGTTTTATGAGATTTGAAAGTTTTGTAATGAATTACCTTGTTTCATGTACCTGGAAAAATCTGAAAAAACCGATGGTGGGCTCAATATGGCGCTTTGATGTTACAAATAAACAGAATAAAAATATGTTATTTTTTTTTTTTTTCAAACTTGTTCCAAAAAACTCAGACTTTGAATAATAAGCAATGTAAATAATTCCCATTGTGATATTATTATTACATTTTTTTTTAATTGTGTTTCATGATTTTTAAGATTGAAAGCTTGCACAAAAAAAAAAAA
>AWVX01031751.1:0-21713 GCA_000500245.1 Cronartium ribicola 11-2
GGTGTTCTCTCAATTGAAGCATCCAAGTCGATATCGTTCACAAGTTCAGAAGACGCGTGACGAGTAAGTAAGTCTTGCGCGACGCAGTTAGGACTCGAAGGTAGAGCGGACAGGTTGGTGGTCTCGGAGGTGAAAGGAGATAAAGGGAGATGGGGAATTCCTGCTTGAAGCTGCGTAATCAGCCACTTTTGTAGCAGCTTCAAGCAGGTATATGTAGAGCCATGAGGTGGGCGGGGACCTTGGGACATGGCCAATGACCTCGCATCCAGCCCTGCTATGTTGAGTAGCATGGCTGGATGTGATGCAGATATGTTGGAGGTGGGGAACTCATGGCAGGACGTCTCGCCACATCAAACTCAGTAGTTAGGATTTTAGGCATTATGGTGATAATTTTGTTTTAAAGAGTTTAACATCTGCTTGATTACCTGCTAATTGGCTTATCTTCACCATCTTGCGTGTTGCCCGTCTTAATGTATCTGCCTCTAAATACCGCTTAATTTTGAGTGCTCATTCACTTTCGTTGGATGGCTTTCTTGTTTCGGGTTCAAGTTAAGTCTTTTTGTTATTTTTACCTACCTACATAAACGAAAAAAAAAAGAAAGAAGCAAGACAGGGTAGTAATCCAAAGTTCAAACAATGTCTGTGCTGCAAAAAAAAAAGTGAGACTTAACCTGTACACGCTGACTGTAAAAAAATACGGTGAGTGCCTTCTAGTTGCAAAGGAGTCGTGACATTTACCCACAAGCCACTTCAAATTTCTTTCCCCCACTTATCCTCCCCATAAAAGCTTTCCATCACCGGTCACTTCAATGGACACAAAATCACGCCCATTGGTCGTACCCACCTGTCCGATCTGTGATGAAGAAGCTCAACCCAATAAGTTTGTTGTCACTCTTTGTGGTCATGTCTTTCATGAGCCTTGCATCCTCCGATGGGACGCAACTCAAATAAATCGAGGACAACATAGCCGATGCCCAGTGTGTAATGAGCTGGTACAGAGAGTCATACCCAATCTGAATCACCCCCTTCACCTACCCCGGAGCTTCTATGTTCCACTTTACTCGATCGAACAATTACCACCCGATCCCCAGCCATTTAGGCTCACGGTACTAGGGCAGAATGAGGCTGGTTCGAACCACATTCTTGAAGAAAATCAAAAACTTCAGGCTTCTCTGACCCAAGAGAAACCATTACGAGTGCAGCAAACTACTGCAACGGAAGAGTCCATCCGAATATGGAGGGCGGAAAGGGATGAGGCACAGAAACAGTATCAGCAATCAAAAGATGACTTGACACAAGCTCAACGGTATGTGGTAGGAAAGCGTTTTCTTTTTCAGTCATTCTCTTCAAGTTGGCTGCTGACTAATTCAACTTGTACGTACCCCTATCCGGTTCATTTGTTGTACTTTTAGGTATATAGAACTCCAAAGGGCGCACTTGCGAAGCACGGGAGCCAGTCTACACACGACCACCGTCGAAGCAGAGAAATTACGACAATTAAAAGACCAACTCAAGCTTGCTTTGGAAGACTTGAACTATGAAAACAAAACCCTTGAAGAGTTCAATGCTCGTTCCAATGAGGAAGTAAGCCTACAAACTTTTTTTCAATTTGTCACACTCCACTTATGAATTTATCATATCCAAACTGGCTTTCAAACAGGAAAAAAATAGAAAAGATGAAATTCAAAAGCTACAACGATCGCAGGCACAGCTTGAGTTCGAGGTCAGAGACTTGAGGACTACGAGAAGGAGATTTGAGGAGCATGATATATTGATTAAAGAACAGGTGAGTTCATTCACTAATTCACTCGCCCAAATAGCTTCCCTGTAGTTCAATCTGAATTTTTCTTCTCCTTCTTGGTTGGACGTTATCTTGCGATAGGACATGCAAAGACTGTCTGCAATGCAAAAGCTGCAAGATTCAAATGTACAACTTGGACTCGATTTGAATAAAATGCAGGTAACCTGTCAGGCCCTGAAATGGCGTATTAGCCAATTTGAAAAGAAGGTGAGTCGAGATTTCATTTGCTCTGCGTTTAGACTAACTTGAGTTATCGAGTTACTTATCCGACTTGATGCTCCTTTGGTCAATAAGGAACATACGCGAGTAGATGCTATGATCCAAATACTTGAAAAAAATCATGGTCAGCTTCTGCTCGATCTCAAAAATTCGAATTCAATTGACCAGTCTACAGGATGCAAGAATTCTGCCCTAGAGTTAATCAACAAGGTAAATCCCGTGTTATATTTAAACCATGATATTAAGATCTTGAGCTGACGCTTCATTTTACACGAAAACAACTTTCCTCATACAAAATTCAAGGAGGATGACCTTTCACTGGGTTCAATGCAAGAAGAAACTGATGAACAAGAGGTCAAGATCCAATCTTCACCGGAGATTGATATAATGAACAAGGAGAACACTTCTTTGGCCTCATCGAGCTCTTTGACTAGAAAAAATTAACCATCCTCACCCATCCCCACCTCCTACGCGAAAAAGTAGGCGTCTCAGTAATCGTTCAAAACAGTAACGATTTGACCGATTCAGGATCTTCTGGCAAAGGCGAACTCGTTTCTGGTTCCTCTGTAAGTTCGACCAAGAAAAGACGTCTACTCAGGGGCAACGCATGATTTGATGCTGCAGGCCATATTTTTCTCTTTTATCTTGATCAAGATATTCAATCTTCATTTTTTGAATCGCTCCTCATCACGATTCCTACATCGCAGATTACCTTTACACACTTTTTTCCTTACTTCCGCCTAGGCCTATTGCTCCTGTACATTTTTCGTATTTTCTTTTTTTTTCATAATGGAATTCTGAACTCCCGTCACGCAGAACGTACTTGAGAAAGCCGTCACCATAATTATTGTAAAGCTCAAATTGTACAAATAGTCTTTTGATACCTCTGCTCAGTCATGCGACCCCTAGCCTTGCTTTTAATTCTTTTCCTACTTTTGGGTAATACTGTAATGTCATTTGAACTTTCTTCATCAATAATGAAGAACAAAAAAAAGAAAAAAAATCTCCTTCGATCATCCTTACCACATCTTTCTATTCCTTTTTTTTTTTTAAAAAAAACAAACAAAAAAAACCCTCTTACCATATGTCTTGCCATGTAACGCGTCGTTCTTATTTGCTTGCTTACCTCTTGTGAGTTTGTTGTAGTTTTACTGTTTCACACACTGAATATTTCGTTCTAATCCACCAATTCTATGCACACAGACCATTACATGATCTCATTAACTTGCGCGCCTACATTAGGATACAGCAAATCACAACTCAAATTGAGATTGATTACGGCAAAGCAACTTTCATTATTACATATATCAAGGTGGATAGTTGAAATAAAAAGAAACTCTAATGCAATATTAAAAATACACAAAAAAATTAGTGTATAAGAATTTTTTATCTTAGTTTTAAAAAAACAATCCGCGTTACAGTAGTGTCACATTATTGCAGAAGACTTAGTTACATTATTAACTATTAATTTTTTTTTCATTGCATCAATAGTTTTGGACTTAGTAATAAACATAAGGGGTGAAATTCATTATAAGGATACTAAAAATAGGTGACAAGGGTATTGGAGATGTATTGATTGATGGAAGAGTGGTGCTATGGGTTCATATAGAGAGAAGTATGAGATTAGATAGAGAAGAGTGTGTGTGTGAAAATGATTGGGGTCATTTGGGCATGAAATGGGGCATTTCAGGTGCTATGGTGGCTAATTACCCCAAAGACAAGGGAGTGTCTAATCAGGTCAAAGCCCTGACCAGTTAAAATCCTTACCTTATGGGTTCAAATTTCAATATACCTTATTATATATGTACTTTGAATAAATTTCTTTATATTTTATCAACTTTTTCAATTCATTTTTGGTAATTCTCTGTCAAGATTTGGAAGTACACCAGAGTATACCACATACATACACACACACACACATTAGTCTCTTACTTTCTTTTAAATTGATAAGATAGAAAAAAAAATCAATGATAAATAAAAATTGAAGACTCCAAAAATGTCTTGAATAGAAAACTAAATAAACAAAAAATAAACATGCTTAGATCTTGATGATAATGATAATTTCAGAACTTAATTGGTCTAAGGATTCTAAAAAAAAAGGAAAAAAAAAAAAAAAAGATTTTTTGGATCCGCAAAAAAATTGAGTTTTAAGATTTTGTTTAGAGTTTGGAGTTGTTGTTTTTTTTTTTTTTAGAGACAAACAGATACTATTTTAAAAAATTCAATCTTGGTATCCTGCCAAAGAAATTATTCCAAAAACTCTCTTGGACTTTGAAAATGTTAAGTTTTGAGAGTGGGTTTAAATCTTTGGTCTTCAGGGAAGCCCTGATCCAATACTTAGATGAATTACAGGTGGTATATGCTAATATGAAAGTATCTAACGGTGTTTCTAAATGTTATTTGTGTGTGTGTGTGAGTTTTTCCAAAGTGGGTTTTTGATACTGTGAGGATACTTTGAATGTGATTTCTGCTGTGTTGTAGGGTGAAGTGAAAATAGGTAGATTTCATATGTATTTCTCTGTCTTGGTGTGTTGTATGATGATTGTAATGTCATTTTATAGTTGAATTAGGGTGGATTGAGAGTTAGTCTGGTGGTCATGATGGGTTTGGGGACTTGGATAAATTTTTTGTGTGTGTGTTTATTGATGTAGTGGTGGAAATATATTGTCTGTCTCTCTCTCCTCTTTGTTCTGGGACCTTGTCTTTGAATTCAATACATCAAGACATTTTTTCATGATTAGCCAAATTCTTATGAATTGTGGAAAAACCAGAACTGCTCCCCTTCTCCATTATTCATAGAACTTGTAGTGGGTTTGAATTGAATTTTATAAGTCCAGGACCACATTTTTGTGATTAATTGGGTATTTCAAATTGTTACAAATCTTGGGTTAGATCCCCAATAAGCCAAAGCATTTGTAGAGTTGTTCAAAGTCATCAAATTCATAAACACTGCACATTTTTCCTTTAGCCAGGGTGAGACCTATTAAAACATCTGTTGAAGTCTTGATTATATTCTAGAGTGAGATTATTTCTTTCATTTGTGGATTTGTGAAGTTCCACTCAATTTCTGTGCTTGCTCAGCCCAATGGGGTTTAGACAGTGGGATTATAATTGATTGAGGCTTTTAAGTGAAACAGAGGAGACCTAACATCCTTGACGACTTGGAATTGTAGAAGGTTGAGATAAATATGGTCTCATATATGTAGAGATGGGATCAATCAGATCCCAATGAGGAAAAACTCCCTCTACAAGATATCCAAGCTCCTCAATGATATATGACTGTTTACCACAAAAAGGGCAAGACTTTTGCACAGCCATATTGGCTTGAAGGGCCATGCAGACATGCATGGACATCTTCAAGGTATTTGTTTTCATTTGCCTCTGTCCTTTAGTATTTGTTTCCTCGTGTCATAGAGAGAACGGTGCAACTTTTGCCAACCTCAAGGAACTTGTTAAAGTAATTGTTAAGGAACAGTTCTTTAAGCCCCTGTATGCCGTTACATCACTACACATATGAAATCCACCAAACACAGTAATTTTCAACATCTCACTTCCAAACCAAGTTATCCATTGCACATTTTTAACAATCACTCAAAACCACACAGTCAAATCCTACTTGGAGTCTTCAACTTACACCGTCTAGGCGGTCCTCTTTCTCCATACCAATCAGTCTTTCCAAGAGGCTGTTTCTCCAACATCCAGATTCCCTACCGCACAGCAATATGTGGTACCATAACCAAGTATGATGCACTAGGTCATGTCTTTGCATTGATTGGACATGATTGGATGCAGTTGTAGGGTAACGTCTGTCAAAGAACTCTAAGTAACATCCAAAGGCTAACTCACATATCATCTCTCATTTCCCGGAGTTACTAGTACATGTTAACATGAAAGCCTTTGCAGCTCAGGTGGATAGGAAACTTGATTAGTATTTGGGATCATGAGCTTAATCCCCTCTGTCCTTGCAGAGAGTGCGTTTGCTTGGAGGTAGGGGTTTGGAGATAATCATGATGAGAGCAAGTTTTTGAATTTAAATAACTAGAAAAACATTGTACATTTTTTGCACCTGAGTCCGGTGCGTAGAACCAGGATTGACATGATGGTATTTGAAAGGGAAAGAGAAAAGTGTAGTGTGTGAGGGCTAGCATACATATCATATGTATGTGTGCTTGAGTCTGTAAACTCTAAATATCACTTAGGTTTAAAGAAAATACCAAAAAGGACTCTGCCGTTCAGTAACATTCCTATAGCTGTTCCTCCAGTTGTTCCTTAAAGTTGGCAGGAGTTGGAGAGTTCTTGTCAGAGAACCGGCTTTCCATCGTGGCCGCATGTGGAGCAAACCGGAGGCTGATCATAGCTAGTTGCTTGATACTGGCAAGCTGACCCGTTATTAAGCAAGCGATTCTGAGCCTGGGGAGACAGACATGAAGCAAGAATGGGTCGGGGCATTTCAAAAGAGTGAATGTAAAATAAAACAAAATTGCTTTGGTTTTTGGATTGGAAAGGAGAATGAGTATTATAATATCTTACCACTTCCTCCGACATTGCATACCTGTCTTGCACTTTAAAACCCTGTTGATCAGCAACATTACATCTCATCCAGTTGATCTTAAGTAAATCATATGTTTGAGAGACTACAGTTGTGTGAAAGCAGTAAAGAATGGTGACAGTTTGCATGGAATATGGTGAAAAATTGAAATAACCTCCCAAACCAAGACTTGGTTGGTTTGGATGTTGCATAGTTGTTTCTTCCCTCTTTACCTTGGGAAATTGGCCTATTGCATCGCATCTGGGAATGATATGCCACATAGCATGTCTCCATGCGATGCAAATATGTTGGTTGGGGAATTGAGCACAAGTTAGAGAACTTGAGGGTTACTAACAACAGTCTTGAGGAACTTAATGCACTATACCAAAAAGAGGTGCGTTCATAGTACAACTGACTCTTTCAAATATTTTGCTAGTGATTTGATTTGACTGATTTTTTCTTTCTCCATTTGATACAATATTTCAACAGGACATGCATAAAACATGTGTGATTCAGAAGTTGAAAGCATCAAAAGCACAGCTTCTGCTTGACTTGGAAAAGTCAAAATTGACTTCCCAGGTCCTGGAACAATGTAAGAATCAAGTGAGCCCAGATCTCATCCAGTCTGAGTATGGAATCACCACACTCTTCAAAAAATCTGAGGCCATTTGATCAAACGTTTTGACAACTTCAATTGGCTTTTGTTTATCCAATCATGCTTGGATTCTTCTGAGCGCTAAGAATTGTGTGTCGGTAGATAATATGATGCACTTAGTGGAAAAACAATTAACGGAGCCTTTCCTTCTCTAGTTGAGAGAGGGACTGAGAGTAATTTTCATCAAGTGTCTTCATAATATGATGTCACCTTGATGACGTAGAGTACGAAGGTGTGGACGGTGTTACGATAGTTGTACGAGTTATAAGATCAAATCTACACTGTTGTTTTTCCTCTTTTTCCTCACCGTCTTTTCACCTTTTGTTCGAGCAGGTTTGCTCTCTCTCTCTACGGTCTTTCTCTGTGGTTGTATTTCCCACAGATAGTCTTACGAGATTACTCTCTCCAGACCTTTACAGCCCTTCGTTCACTAAAACATCATGGCCAGCTTCAGCTTGAAATATGAGATAATTATGGTTGTGTGTGGTTTAGGTGTTGGTGTATGACTGTAGTTGATGTAGGTTTCTGGACGTGTTCTCTTCTTTCTTTGCTAGGAATTATGACTTAGTCATAGAGATACTCTAAAGGAGCCTCCAGGAATTCGGTCTCTACCGAGTGATCATTGTTGTAGGGAATTTTGGTCTGGTTTGACTAAAGAGGAATTTCGTATTATCAATTTCTCTTCACAATTATCACAAGGATTTACGCGCTGGATCTCCTATTGCTTTTCCTGCTGCGTTGATCATCTACTGTCATTCTCGCGAGAATTTTTCTAAGTCTTAGTATCCAACATTATTTGTATAAATACCTCTATGGGTCAGCACAGAATTTTTTAAACCTCATCTGTTCAAATACTTTCTTCTCTCATAAACAAGTTGACTAACTCGATGGTGCACTTGTTTATTTGTGCATGACTAATATTAGGAGTGGTGCTAGTGGGAAGTTGTGACTGAATTTCAAGTTGTTTGGCTGAGGTATTTCTGCTGGTGTGTCACTAATGTTCATTGTATTATGTCAGCGCTGTGTAGGTGATGTAAATGACTGTATTTTTTGTGGTCTAGGCACCAGGTTTCTCTCTAGTTGTTGGCCTTTGTCTATATGAGCCAGCCAAGTTTTTTTCCTCTTTTTTTCCCTTTTTTGAGCTCTTCCTCCTGCACCAGGGAGAGGAATCAAGTTGATTCCTGTCCTCTACAGTAGGGAGGGAATTGATCCAGATCCCTTGAGTACTGTAGAGGGAGAGTGATTGAGAAACTGCAAAGAGAGCACAAGCAAGTGCTTACTCTCTTTACTCTTCCTCTCTAGGGCACAGAGCGCAAGAGAACTCCTCAGCTGAGAGAGAAAGCAATTGCTTTCCAGGGACAAGAGCTGAGAGGGCTCTCTGAGCTCTAGAGAGCTTTCTCAGCTCTTGTCCCTGGAGGGCAAGCAAGCGCCAAAGAGTGCTTGCTCTCCAGGATGACCAGCTGAGAGCAAGTGAGTGACTCACTTGCTCTTGTCTCTAGAGCAGAAGCAAAAAGCTGTCTTTCTTTCTTTCACAATATGGTAAGACAGGTGAACAAAGGCCAATTGGCCATATTGAATCCTCCCCTCTACAGTAGAGGGAGGGTACAGTACTGTAGAGGAACTGGGAGAGGACTTGCATGATACCCTTCTCCCTAGACAGTAGAGACAGTGCAGAGGGAGGGGATTGAATACTTCTACTGTAGGGAAGAGAGAGGGAAGATCACAGCTTATATACTTCTAGGGATTGTGAGAATTCTGCATGTGTATTACAGACAATGCATGGGCTTCTCTGGACTTCTATCAACTTCCTCGACCTCCTGACAGCTTGCATATTATTATTTGGGCCCATGCATACAAGTTAGATGACAGTTCAAGCATACAGCTTACTCCCCCACTCAGCTTAAAAATAATGGCAATGGTATTTAGAAGGTTTGAAGAAAAAAACAATTAAACTTAGGAAGGAGAGGTGTGAGGGTAGGGGAGGGCTATGGGTGGCCAGAGAGGAGTAACTGGGCCCTGTGAGTCCTTACTGACAAGGGGTATGCAAGAATCTAAGGTCACCAACCTGGGTGCTGACCTCTAGTTGCCCACATCTAGAACCCCTTGCACTATTTAGACGATGACTGTAAAGTATCCTCAAAAGTGTGCACTTGGGTTATTTAGGTGATTGTGGTAAAAGGTGAGGGGGGGGGGACATCCTTGTTGAGCAAGGGTGAGGAATTTATATACCTTTCAGCCTGCCTTGTCCCTCGCTATTAGACTGTGGTCCAGCTTGTGGTTACTCAGTTGCTACTGTAAGAGCATTCACAGTGGTACACCTCTATCTCTAAATCTAGAGGTCAGCCACCAAATTTTCCCAAACCCATGCAGTGGCAGCCACTATTGCTAACTAAGTTAGGGGCTGCCTCCAAATTTGGGGAAATAGAGGCAAGCAGTACATCTGTCCACTTGTGCTACCCCATATTCACAATACACATACACACCTCAAAGTTACTGTAGCCATCAGTCATCACCCATACCTGTCCAGGGATGGGGGTCAAACCATTGCACCCCGAGCACTTGGCGGGTCTCTAAATTATGAGATTTAGTGATAGAGGTCCGGATTTTAGGGCCCACCACTGCAGATACTCTTACAATTGTAATTACATATGTACTTATTTTAGTACCATATGTAATTACCTTACTGACACCTGTGGGACTGTTGAGCAGGCCTCAGGGCTGACAGAGACAGTCCAGGGCTGTTCTGGCAATGGGATGGTTGCTTTAGGTTCCCTGACACCTCCAACAAAGAGGAAACATCTCACCAACAGCTAAATGTGATCAAGTGTTGGTAGGTGTTGTCTTGTTCATCAATTCAATGTGGGATGCCGAAAAGAAAAATTGGACATCATTGAAAAAGGCTGGATCAGAATACAGTACATTATTTGATAAAAAATAGTGGTTTGAATGAAATGTGAGACTTTATTGGTCAAATGAGGCAAAATTTCTGCTAGACTTGTGGTTTGAATTCATTGCAGATGTCTTTTGTGCAAAACAGAGGTGGGCAACAAGGCAATGCTAGCAAGGCGCTTGTTTGGAACTGACAAAAAGAACTGGGTAATATGAGGTGCGTGAATGTGATACTGACAAAGGACATTGTGAATTTGACTTCAGATCAAGATCAGTGTGAATGATGCAGGATGGGACAGGATGCAAGGAGCAATTAAATCAATAACGGATTAGTTGATTGCAATGAATTGATGAACACTACTCAGAGTTACATAGTCCCGACTCATGAGCCTCAGGTTGGATATAGACAACAACTTGGCTGAATACATATGCTTGTATCAAGGTAAGACCAGAACAGCTACAGTTATCGTACAAGTAACGTTTATCTACTGTTTACACTCGAAACACCCACACCCTCTTCATGGACCAAGACCTGTTCGCACTTATCGGTGGAAACACATCTAGCCTCCCTCTTCAAACACTGAGAAGGATACCACACACTCCCAAGGAATTTGAAGAGGGCACGACTGAACATACAGGCGTGAAATGGAACCTGACTGAGCTTCAGAACCCGGGACGCAAGGATGGCTTGAAGCTGAAGCATTGGACTCGGTCCGATAGATCCCCAGGTCCGTAACCTTACCACTTCTCTCATATAGGTGCCTTCTATGTGCTAGCACAGCTTGCGGCAACTCACCTTCAATCGGCTCCACACAGTTACGCCATTCGCCAGATACGCGACCAATTGCAATATGTATACATATTCCACGGAGGAATATTACCACTGGCTTCGAGATGACGATTGGACAAAGGAGGAGACCGATTACCTCTTCTCGCTCCTTCAGGATTACGACCTGCGCTTCCCTGTTGTCCACGATCGCTACAGCTTCGTAGGTAGCAATCGGTCAATCGAAGACCTCAAAGCACGCTACTTCTCGATCTGTCAAAAACTCATTCACCAACGACCTTCGAGCACGGATGAGAGCACGAAGAGGCAAATGATCCTGAGTTACAATTTCGACAAGCATAGGGAACTGGAACGTAAGAAGCACGTCCAAGCTCTCCTGAACCGCACCCAATCTCAGATTCTCGAAGAAGATTTCCTGTACGTCGAGACTCGGCGGCTGGAGCAGACTTCTGAACGGCGGGCAAGAGACCGCGATGATCTGATGAGGGCCATCGGGGGTGTACCCTATCAGATCTTCAATGAACTCAAGCCTTGGCCTGAACCGGATCCTCAACCGATCCGGCTTGCTAATCCTGGCGGTCAGAGGATTTCTGCGAGCGACCTGGTTCCCCAAACTTCAGAGTCATCAAGTGCTGCACTGTCCAAACGGAAGACAACCATACGAAACGCTGACCAACCTTTTGAAGACCTTTCACTCGAACCCGGCGATGAGCATATGACGGCTGATGGTTCGACTCAAAGGACCGCAACGACTGCAAATGACCAACAGAACTGCATTCATCGCTTTGACCATTCAACTCCGCATCACTATCCTTCGGTCATGTTACGATCGAATCGGATCACCCAACCCAAGAGCGCCTCTGCCACGGCTCGGGTCGCGGCTATCTTGGCTGAGCTTGAGGTGCCTGTCTTGACGGCTGTGCCCAAGCCGCTCATCATGCCCACGCGAGCGAACGTGGAGAGTTATGAGTCGCTGATCCAGGCTGCTAACAAGTTGAGTGAGTTGAAGCGGCAGGTGGACCGGGTCGATTCAGAACTCAAGAACCTAAAGAAAAAGAAGGAATCAAGCAATCTCCCAGTAAACATCGATTCGGAAGCCTCTTTAACGGGTTCTGAACTCAAGGATAGCCAACCACCGCAGCCGACGACGACCAACGACACTGCTACATGTGATTCCGGAAACTTGCTGGCTATTCCCGACTCAGGCACATCGCGTAAAACGGTGCGCTTCCTTGGTTTGAAGACCTGTGTGGGATAGAAACTGATTTGTTATCTCACTGGCCTTTGCAGAACAAACGGTCAGCATCAGTATCATCAGCAGACTCTGCCAGGGGAAGCGAAGGTCGCAAAAAGGCTCGCAAAGCCTGAACGTTACCTAGTTCGCTTCTTTTCAGATCTACCTTTGCCATGTACAGTATCAACTTGAGCCGTCCCCTTTTGTACGAGAACAATATTTGCAAGTTTATCTTGCCAGAAGACTTTATTCATATCAATGTATCCTGAAGGTGCAGAGAACACAAATCCTTTCAAATTGCGATGAGGTACGCGAGGGAACATGAGCAAAGATTTTTATCAGGAGAAGGTTCTTTGAACTCGAAGGATTTCACATGGGCCAACAAATGTGCGATTGGCAGAGAGGTAGAGTCCTTTTGTGGTTCTCGTGCCTGTGCAGATGAAATGGTCCATCCACCAAAATGTCTTTCACTCCAATAATGGTCTTCCTTGGATGCTTCTCATGTGACTGAAAGCTTGACATTTGGGTTTAAACTTGTTCAGGATTTTGTTCTGCTTCATCTCCTCTCTCACTTATTCATGCGGTTTGTAATCTTGTAACCTTTAAAAAGCTTGTCTTCATACACCAGGCAGCGTCTTAATGACTCACTTGAATGATTTCTGGCATTCATACCTGATACTGTAGCATGAAATGAGTTTGTATGGTTTGTGATGTGACTGCGTGATTTGAAAATTTTATTATGAATAAATGTGGTGTGATGGATATCATTATCAGTCGAGACCGGGCGGGTTGGTCAATTTCCCCCAAACACCCCTCTGCGACTTCCAATTTCTGTTTCTGCCCTCCAACATATGGCCACCCATCTCGACCCCCGACTCGGTCTCATTCCTAATGCTTTCTCCCCCCGTATTGTAGTCTTCAGCAGCAATGAGGTGGACGAGGCATGTCGACGCAACCGGCTTCCCGACTTTGCTGCTCTGCTCCGACCCTTCCAGTTCATCGACAAAGGTCTTGATTCTCGGCTCATCCTCTTATTTCAGGCAGCTATCGCCTTCAGCCGCTGACTTGTTCCGTCTCGTGATACAGTCACCGTACGGCACTCAAACTACGCCACCATCGTCCGGCCTTCCTTCCCCCTCTCATTCCTGCCTGCCGATCGAATCCGGGCTGAGGTGGCTGAGACGGGCCGGGAAGACGACTCAGTGTGGCTCGATCGATCGATCAATGCCATCCTCACGCCCGAACGACTCGCCGCCTGGCTATCGGAGTCTTCATATACGCCTCTTCCTAAGACTAGCGGCCCTTTCAAGCTCAAACATGAACAAGAATGGATCGATCAAGGTTCCGGTAGACCAGGGCAGAGCCCGGTGGCGTCAGCGCCTTGGTACACCGCCTTTCTCAACGCTGTTCTCGGCCGCCGGCTGCCGACAGTCTTCGACACCACTAGCCATCCGCTTGCGGCCCTGCTCGTTGTGTCGACAAATGATCCTGAGCCGTTAAATGAGTTTGGGACGCTCTACGATGCCAGCAACAAAGGGGGATCGGGATGGCCAGTGGTACCCTGGCTTGACATCGAGCCCGTCTTGCGCTACTACGTTCTCCTCCATGAGACCTCTGACGAGCCCGATGGAGGGCGCGGGGCTGCGGCCGAGCTTCTAGAGGCTGTCTCTCGGGCGTATGGACTCCATTGCGCACTGGTGTGCGTGAATTCGGAAAAATCTGACTACCTCCGCCGTCAGCGTACGCTCAATACCGACCCTCACTTTAAATACGATCACTCTGGCCCAGCCCAGCAGCCTACGGTAGATCACTGGGAGCCTTTCAAGGCCGAATTCGGGACTTCTTCCTCGTCCACTGAGGGGGGAAGGTTTGGAGAGCTCATGGCGTCCGAAGACGTCCTCGGGCTGAAGGTATTCCTCAGAGAATTTACCATCAAGAGCCTCGTACCTCACATGGAACGATGTGTGCAGCACTGGAACGAGTCTGTCCGTCTCCTCCTCTCGCATTCGTTCTCAACCGATGATGCGCTTACTAATCCAATAGGTTCGCTTGTCGAATAGCTAGCTGCATCGAGGAAAGGGATCACTGGGCGGCTCTTCAGCGTCGGACGGAAGTATTTTGCGTCTACCAACAAGTCATCCGATGCTTCGTCTTCTTCAGCTTATAACCCGACAATGCGCTGGTATGTCACTTTCATACCTCCGTTTCTCTCTTTCTCTCTCTCTCCTTTACTTACTGAAAGGTTTCTTATTTTTTGGGGGGGTTGAGAAGGTACCCGTACCAAAGTACAGAGTTTCAGACTCGCAGGCTAGCTGATTGGGCCTTCATTCTAGCCGACTACAAACTCGCGAGCCAGATCTACGAGTATATCCGTCAGGATTCCCAGGCTGACAAAGCCTGGACCTATTTCATCTCCGCTACCGTTTGTTGTTTTTCTTTCCCCCTGGTTCTTTCAGGCATCAGCTGAGGGTGCGTTTGTTTTTGGGCAGTAGCATATGATTGGTCTTTGTGGGTTGCTTCAGATTGGGCATCGCTCGATCAGATTTGACCCATATGCGTACCTTTTCGAGCCTACGGCCCAGGCTCAGATGGGCGTGTTTGATGTGTTGAGGATGACACTCATCTATAATGAAGTGGCGAAGAGTATCGGGGATGGCCGTGCGATGGCCTCGGCGCTGCTCCACACTGCTGCACTCGTAAGTACTCTTCCTAATGTTGAGGATACAAAGAGCCTGAGATGGTTGTATAGCTCGACGATGCGATGGCAGCGGTTCTGTACGAGGAGACAGTAGCAGTGCTTCCGGCAAGGCGCGCGATGCTTTATCTGCTCTTGGCCAGTCGCACCTATGAGCTCGCCGGGCAGCGCGAGCTTTCGGGCCAAGCCCTGCGCAGGTGTGTAGGTGGGGCGGGCTGGGACCGGGTCGGGGATTATGTGGAAGAGGCGTTGGGGCGGCAAGCGTCCAACGAGGGGAGGTGGGCAGCGGCAGCAGGACATGCGTGTGCGCTCTTGAGGCGTAGGCTTGAGGGGGGCTCAGGGCAAGCCGAGGCGGATGAGGGATGCTTGGAGAATCTGAGGGCGGCATTTGAGGTACGTTCAATTATCATTATTTTCATTTCCTTCTTCCAAATAGCCAGTAGGCTGAAAGGGTGTTAGTAGAATTTGAACGAAGACGAGAGGTGTTCGCTGCAGTGGGATGGATTGGTGGGAGGATTAGTGGTCGTGCCAGCGACGCGGATCCGGATCCCTCATTTGCAGTCTGGTCCGGACTCAGCTCATTCTGAAGTATGGGCTCAGCTGCGGGAAGAGCTCCCATCTGAGCAGGTACTGGCAGACACAAAATACGGCCAAAAGAACGTAGCAATTGTGAACTGTGGGTGTCTTCTTCATCCCAGTATTCGCCAAACCCAAGACAGGAATAAACAAGAACCTTACCCCAGCGCGTGCTCACAAAGTTTTCTCTCCATGGGATAGTGCCGTTCTATCTCGATTTGGTGTTGAAAAACCCTTTAGGGGCAAGTTTGAAGATAACGGAAATCGAGCTTGGGGTCAGTCCCGTGGAGGAGGCGAGCGAGGGTGGGGAATTAGCTATGGTGGTAGTTGAACCTGTGTCCAACTTGGAGATTCTGCCAAATGAAGAGCGGATCGTGAGCCATCTCGTCTGTTTACTTTTGAGGCCACTGATCCTCAACAGGGTCGCTTCAATGACCTTGTTTTGTAGGTTCCGGTCCGGATCACTTCCTCGCAAGCCGGTCAAAAGTTCAAGCTCAGCGAAGTGAGGTACAAGCTCGATGGCATGATTTCAGTCAGCCAGAAGCTCAAAAAGAAAGGTCGCCGGTTACAGAACACGTTGGCGGAGCGACTAGGGCGGGTGTATGGGCGCGATGAGTCGATGGACGTAGAGGTGCGCCCTGATGGGGCACGCGTCGAGCTCGAAGGAACGAGCCTAATGCCGGTCGAACTTTTTGCGGGAGAAAGTGTGATGCGTCAGCTGACAATCAAGAACGTCGGTTCGCTTGGCTTGCGCCGGCTCGCATGTGTTGTTAGTCATCATACGTTCTTCCGGATTGGAAGTGCTAGTGAAGAAGGTTGGTAGGATTCTTGACACCACTTTTTTTTCTTCTCGTGAAATGCACGCGGGCAGATACGCGTGTGTCTCGTTTGGATGAGTACTAATCTGGAGTTGAACCTTCTGTGTCAGTGAGCTCGATCTATTCAAGTCGTCCCTCAGAGTCGGAGGTGACTCAGACGAAAATAGAACTGCCGAATGAGCTGGTCAATAATCCGCCAGTGTCGATTTGCGATGTACTTGGTCCGTCGGACTCAATCACGGTGCCAGTCGTTTGCCGAGGTGAGGTGGTGGGACAGCATACCACCTTTTGGTTGCTCGTCTTCCAAGTCGTGGTCAGTTTGCTGTTGCCATTGGCTATCGCAACGTTTAGAAGGCTGACAGGTGCGGGACGGTCTTAGGAATCGGGAGAATGGGGTTCTTTTCGACACATCCAGCTGTTGGAGGTTATGCCTTCGTTGCAGCTGAAACCAATCATCCGGCAGAACATTGTTAAGGATGGGCTTTATACGCTGACATTGGAGGTGAGTTTGTTGTCCATTTGAACAACGCGGTAGTTTTTTTGTTGACCAATCTGTTTCCTTTTACAAATCTCATGGTGAAATTTCGACCCCAAATGGGTTAGATTGAAAATGAGGGTGTGCCAGAAGAAGTCGAAGTCTATCAAATCACGACGATTGGAACACATTGGAAAAGTGAGACGATAATTCACTCTACGGCCCCACTAAAAATTGCCAGTGAAAGTCGGGCGATGGCTGCGTTGAATTTTAATGCCTGCTCGAACACGGGTGATGACGAGGCAACACCTTTTGTCTTGCGCCAACTGCAGCGTCTGCTGGCAAAAGAAGATCTAGCAAGAACAATCCCTCCCGGACGCGTCACCGCCTGTGTTTCTACCTCTGCATATGGTGTGAGCGTTAATTGGATATCCGCATCACCACACCGGTTCCCTGTCTGACTTCATCCAACTCTCTTTTCAGAATGAAGAGATCGAGGTCGGGCAGCCAGGCTTGCTTGGTACGATCCTTAGCTCCCATCGCGCCCTCCGCAAGGCCGCCCTTGCCCGCCACTTCACAGCACTTTCACCCCGGCTACTCCCCCACCTCTTTCCGCTTACGGTCCCACGATCAGTGGATCTACTCGTCTTCTGGCGTACGACGACTTCTGGTCGTAGCGGGCATCATCATGTCGCTGATCTCAGGCTTGGGGCCTCGGCTGATCTGGTCAGCCCGATCCTTGCCACCGTCGAGGGCAAAGCTGGCGGAATGTATGCCGAGAGTCAGGCTCAGCAACGAAGGTTGGTCGAGGAATGGGCTCGGAGCGAGTTCGGGAGAAGTGAGGATCCGATTCAGGTACAGCTTAGCGTCGAAGGTGGAGATTGTTTGGATTGGAATTTTAACAAAATGGGGTCAGTGGTATAAGAAAAGTATGTGCTACATTTGACTGACAAAATTATCTTGTCGTGCTCTGTGGTTTTTAGGCCGATGAGGATTAAGGTCCAGTTTGATTTGAAAAGTTTGGCTATTGAAGGTGTAGTGGAGTACAGGTTAGTTTTACGAAGAGGTAAGGATGGGCCAGAACAAGAAGAAGATAATGACCAGGAACCGACAGAGTGGGTTGGACGGACGACGTTTCTGGGATCAATGGAGGCATTGAGTCAGGCATCAGTGAAAGCAGAGTGTTGGATGGTGGGGGAGGGAGTCATGGATGTGGGTAGATGGGACTGCGATGCTTGGATTGGGCAGCGTGGCCGGTGGCGACAATCTGGCGCTCCAAGATTGATTAGTGTCAGGGCTTGTGAAAATGAATGAGAAATGTGGCTTTGGAAAGCAGCTGTTGTTTTTGTTATTTCGGTGTTTGTAAACCCCCCTTTTTTTCGTTTATGAAGCATGCTAGACTATGATCAGACATCATTAATGGCAGATATAATGGCATTGAGTGATGGATGTAAAGCGGTGCTCAACTTCAAGATTGAATTTTGATGACAAAATTTGTAGGTTTGTAAAAATTTTGATGAATGCTCACACCTAGTCCCAAACCTTGCTGGGTGGAAAACTTAAATGGGAAACCCCCATTCAACACTTCCATGAGGGATTTTTGGGAAATGCAAAGTGACAATTTTCCTTGAGACTTGCCAGCTATTTGTCAGCTAAACAGGTTACGTTTTTCAAACTGGTACTATTTGAGATGATAGTGCTGTACCTCCGTGATGGGCAAAAGCAGCCAGAATGTATTTGGCAATGGGTTTTTCGGGAGACACTGCCAACAGTGTTTTGGAAAGAAGATGTGTTGAAGGCTTATAAAGCCGGCTCAGATTATGTAAAGTATGTCCACTCTTCTTCAATTGGAGACGGAAAATTGTTTCCTTTGAAAGGCCAAAAGGTATCTTCTAATCTACTTTTTCTAAGGAAATGGGGGAGTCCATGACAGTTGCTGCAGAGTGCCTTGTAGAAGTTCCAGGAGGCTCAATTCTTCTAGAGGCTATGCAGAAAGACCGTCACAAGTGCTTTAAATAACGGGACAGGGCGATAGGACGTAGCCTGAGCTTTCTATTACATTTGATGGACGGGTTGAACAGAGAAAGCAGCAAAGCGAGCTACAACATAGGACATTAGAGCCGAGGCGATGAAGAGATACAATGACTGGAACGTTTGAAGTTGAGAGTGAGCAGTCTGCAGTCGGTGCTGGAAGTGGAAAGGAGAGCCTGTGTTCGATGGAAGGTGAGAGAAAACAGAAACATGTTAGTAAGTGAATGCCAATTGAGACTGTTCAAGTGGTGATGTGGAATCAGTTTTCTCATTTCGGTTTTTTGAATTCAATGCTAACCCGCCAAGGAGCCCCTCCAGCTGGAGCAAGCCCCTTCGCGAGAGAGCTCCAATAAGAGGTGCCAGATAAAGTGGGCGAGTATAACCTCAACTCGCTATAATCTTAGAAAACGAGTCGAACAGCAGGGAAGGCACGACGGGAAGTGGAGGGGGGAAATAAGGACGCACCAGGATCGGACTTCGTGTTGAGGGCGGGGAGACAGGCACCAATGGCCAGGCGAAGGCTTTTTATGGGGACGATGCTCGCCGCCGGGGCCTCAAGGTTAGGGCTACGGGGGCGGGCGGGCTCTTAAGTAGTGAGACTGCGCACACTGGTGTGTGTCTACTTAGGTTTACTATCAGAATCCTCCGTAACGGTCTGTCACGTTCGCATTCATCTTTGCCCTGACCCGCCCAAAGACACCGATCACCCGCTAGCTCAACCTCGTATTCCCTCCTTAGCCTTCGACAATGTCAGTCTCTTGCTCCCTCACAAGCTAAGTGACGGATCTTTTCCCAACTTTTCCTGACTTTGAAAATTTTGTCGCTGTGTCAGATGACGACTATCAGCAAACGCCGGAAGTTCGTGGCCGACGGTGTTTTTTACGCCGAGCTTTCCGAATTCTTCACTCGAGAACTTGCTGAAGAAGGTTACTCTGGATGCGAAGTCCGAGTCACTCATGCTCGAACCGAGGTCATCATCCGAGCTACCCACACCCAAGAAGTTTTGGGTCAAAAAGGGCGTCGGATCAGGGAATTGACCAGCTTGGTCCAAAAGCGATTCAAGTTCCCTGAAGGAAGCGTCGAGCGTAAGCACATCACGTTTGATTTCCTGTTTTCTCAGTGGACAGTTTGAAGTTGTCTTACCGTTGTATTCCTTCCTGCTTTGTATAGTGTACGCTGAAAAGGTCCAGCAACGAGGACTCTGCGCTGTGGCGCAATGCGAATCCCTCCGTTACAAACTTCTCGGTGGACTCGCCGTCCGACGTGCATGCTACGGTGTTCTCCGTTTCATCATGGAATCTAACGCCAAGGGTTGTGAGGTCGTCGTCTCCGGGAAGCTTCGTGCCGCCCGTGCCAAGGCCATGAAGTTTACCGACGGTTTCATGATCCACTCCGGTCAGCCTTGCGTTGACTTTGTTGACCAGGCCGTTCGACACGTTCTCTTGAGGCAGGGTGTGCTCGGTATCAAAGTCAAGATGTAAGTTGCATTCACCCCATCTTCCGACTAAGGTTTAGCTTTGACATTGCTTTGACTTTCGCCCTTTTTAGCATGCGTGGCTCTGACACCGAGGGTCGTGGTGGTGCCGCTCCCAAGCCTCTCCCCGATACTGTAACTATCTTCGAGCCCAAGGAGGAGATTGCTGTCCAACAGCCTACGTCCGAGAACTCTCGTGCTGCCGAGCTCAACCCCGGCTTTGGTGCTGAGGCCGGTCTGGAACCCGTTACTGAGGGTCAAGAATCGCAAGCTCTGGAGCAGCCTGTCGAGCCCGAGGCTGAGGAGATTGGCGGATATTAGTTCCTTGTGTTGTAACTTGTACCCAATTCACATGGCAATCTTGATATCTCACTGAGGATACTCACCTCCATATTATTCTTGCACGTCTAATTTCATCCTCAAGTCCATTCCGCTTCGCTCCATGCTTGCCACCCTCCTCATTCCTCATTTCTGTGCCATGCGCCTCTTTCGATTGATCTCCGAGCTCGGTGACATCCCACCAAGTTAAATCGTTCCCCATTCCATTGTCCTGAGTCATGGTCCCCCCCTATTTGATCAACGCTGTTGGGCTGCTAGGCCTTTGAGACTTCTAGCCACCAAGATGTAGTTATTCGCCCCGGCTTCATGCCCTGTCCTCGCAAGGCATGTTTAAGTCCTTCCTATGCCCACATGAGGTTCAAAATTTGCATCTACACCACCAAAGCTTTTTCAGGTCTGGCTCCCGTCCCAAATATATTGCGGGCGGGAGTTACTGTGGGCTGATGTACATAAATTTGGCCCCCTCCCTGCGAAACCAAGCCTTCATGCAACCCTTACGCTTAGAATCAAGTGGGGAGCTTGTGGTGATACATCATAGGGCCCCAACGTCTCAGTAAAGGATGTGGATGTCACCTGCTCTCCATGATATGTTCAAAGGTCAGTTCATAACCCCCCTGCATGCCAGTTCCACCAAGCCTCAACATGCTACCAAGTCACAGGTAGGCCACATTGAGGGATGTGTTGCAAGGTTCAGGTGAGCAGTGGGTGAGGGCTACCTCACTCCACCTCCAGTCCCACATTGCCCTGCCCATCAGCTCTACCCATCATAGCATGCCATCCCAATGCAGGCTTGTGGTAGATATCAGGTTAGATGCTTGTAGGTCCGTTGGCAACCTAACTTATGGTTTCAGTCAAGAGCAAGCAGTTGAGATGGGTCCATTCCATGCTCATCCAGTCTCTGGGTGGTACTCAGACAGGAATCACCTGGTGACCTTATCTGAAGCATTGGGTGTAGCAGAGAAAAAAAGGCATATGAAAATGAGAGACCAGTGGCTCCCAAGATCACCTCTGGCCACTCTAAACGGCTACCTTAGGTAACCGTACAGGTGTCACTGTACGGCTATCTAAGGTAGTGGGATGCGGGTCTCGCTCCATCTCGCTCTATCCCCCCTCCAAAATCTGCGAAGTTCCAACTTACCCTTACGATCCTACACTATACACACCTATCACTAAGACATGCAGTGTAGCCGTG
>AWVX01031759.1:0-21262 GCA_000500245.1 Cronartium ribicola 11-2
CTGAGTATGAGTTGTAATTTTGCTTTGTAAGTCCATGGCATTTTGATGCTCAGGGCTGACAATCAGGGTAGATTCCCAAGATGCATCAAGAGGCTGAACATCTTTTTCAGATTTTTCTGAAATTTATCCTAGCCTCCATTTCACTTCATATCTAAATGTAAGGTGAACCAGGACATCAGCTTCTGAGTTGCTTAGACATAAGCTTGATTACACCTCAAGGAGAGGCATGAAAAATAGAAAAAGATCACAGTAGACTCTTCAGCATGTTTCAAGTGCTATGTAATTTTTTCAGATTTTATGGATTAATTTTGCATTGTCAATGACAAATACAATGCTGATTTGGCGCCTTCTGGCAGGCAAATTCAAGAAAAAGCACATATTTTGGTCCATTGATTTACCTAAAGATGATGTAAATGATGCTGAAAAAATCTAAAAAAATCAGCAATAAAAGTACTTCTTATGCAGATGATTCACTGAGTTTCTCAGAGTTTTACAAGGGCTTTCAGAGGAAGTTTTAGCTCACCTTCCTCAGACTTGTTCCTTTTGGCCCTATCAGCTATTTGAACATACAGTGCAGGTCTAGGTGTTGTATAGCTTTCACAAATTCTGGACAAATCACCAAGCCTTCTGGCTAAGCACTGAAATGTTTTTTTTTGGGGGGGGATTTTCTCTGCATCATATACATCATTTTTAACCCAATGAATGCATACAAATGTGTGCTTTTTCTTGCATTTTCCTACCAGAAGGCCCCAAATCAGGATTGTATTTGTCCTTGACAATGCAAAATTAATCCATAAAATCTGAAAAAATCATGTAGCACTTGAATCACGCTGAAGAGTCTACTGTGAGTTTTTCTTATTTTTCATGCCTCTCCTTGAGGTGTAATCAAGCTTATGTCTAAGCAACTCAAAAGCTGATGTCCTGGTTCACCTTACATTTAGATATGAAGTGCAATGGAGGCAAGGATAAATTTCAGAAAAATCTGAAAAAGATGTTCAGCCTCTTGGTGCATCTTGGGCATCTACCCTGTTTTTATTGGGATTTTTTGTGCAAGGTTTAGGTCTTGAAATTTGGTGCACAATCGCATTGTAATATAACAAGGGGCATTATTGACATTGCTTATTTAGAGCCTGAGGTTGCTGAACAAGCTTGAAATTTTTCAGAAAAATTCCCACAGCATCAAGGAGCCCTAATAATCCCACCATAATGTTTCCAGATTTTTCCAGGCACATGAAACAAGGTAATTCATTGCAGAAGTCTGAAATTCATGAAACCCCAGTTTTCCTCTAGGAATAAGTGAAAAAATTTGTAGGGTCAGGGGAATGACTTAACGCTCACACCCGGGGCTGGGCAAGCCCTGGGCGCCCTAGGCCCTTGCCCAGGGCTTGTAAGGCATCAGCTCTGAAGCCCTGGCCCCTAGGGGCGCCCCAGGCGGCTCCAGAGGGCCTCCACCTAAAGCAAGCTGACTCTCTTTGTGATTTTGGTAATGAGGGTGAGGTGAACACCAACAATTTTGATTTGAGTCATTTCACTTTTCATCCAACCATTTCCTTCATCCATCTTTGAAATCCTAAATCAAACAACTGAGATCATAGACTCAAGTCTGAAGATGTTGACAATCAAACCAATCCAAATTCACATGCTTAATAAATCAGTCCTATGGTCTGTCGTGATATATCTCATATCTCAGAGCCTTGAAACTGACCCTTACATATCTTTAATCTTTTGTTTCGTCTCACTTAACAGCCTTCAACTCCAACGAGAATGGTCCAATTTATCCCAACTTGATGCAATTCACCAACTTGGAAAACCTTTTGGTCCTCAAGACTCAACTTTGAATTCAAACCCAACTCCACCTAGCTCTTTTAGTTCAAGGTTTGTGCTGCGACCTTCAAATGCTAGCTTACATTCAAGTCTTAAATCTGACACCAATTACAGCTCATCTCAAAAGCCTAGTAGAGCTAGCTCACCCACTCGATCTAATTCAACATCAGAGCTTCCAATCCCTTGTTTCTTGTTTCCCTGGTCTTGACCACGCGCCACGTAAGCCCCTCTTTCATCGTATAATAATAAATTATACTGATGAATGATTAATTTCATTTTAGCCAAATGCTGGGCTTCTATTCAAGATTTTTTGATGACTTCAATTCTCATAACTTCTTGAAGAGAAGACAGAAGGGGAGGAAGGTGGGCGGGTTCTCAAGGGAGAAAGGACTGATAAGTCCGGACAGGTGCAGGTGGGGTGCAAAGTATTTTTTGGCATAGCAATACTTAGTGGGGATGATGACCAAAGGGAAGCCGGATGGGTAATGGTTGGGCATAGGGTTTTTACTAAGTTTCTGATTTTGTAAGCTTAGTGTATGATTTTGATTAATTTTAGAGAAAACAAGTGTATATAGTTTTGTAAGAGATGAGACAAAAGAAATCCATAAGAGAAGTGGAATCAAAGTTTTGACAAACACTCTACTATAAATAGTGATGCTGAACGTGCTCAATGTGTTGCTTGCTAAGTAGAAGTTCATCTAACTGTTCCTTCATAATGGATGAAAATAAGCAAGTTATGTTTGTCTGAAAAAGTAAACAATGAAAGTTACATTTGTTAAGTTGGTTTTGATAACATGAAAAAGTACAAAATCATAGTTTTTCTTTAAAGAGTAAAAGTCGAGTTTTAAGGAGCATTTAAGTTAAAAGCAAAATTTTGAAATATTTTGCAATTTATGAAAGATGAAGATCTGAATCATTACAGGATGCACAAGTAAATGCATTCCTGCATAAAGTTGCATGGAAGGCATCTTCAGGCTTTAAATTGGATGTATCCTCCAGTAGGGCAGGCCCAAGGTGCTCCGTGGCTACCCCATCATAATGATGCCAGCCCGTTGCCAGGCCTGGTTTAAGGGGGCCAGGGCCAGGGCCAGCTCTATGGCCCCATTAGGGGGCCAGGTGTGAGTGTTAGACTGACTCATCTGAACTGAGTAGGCTCAGGGGGAACAAAAGCAGGCTGAGATGTACTATCCAGTTGGGTGTTCATTTTGAATGTCTAATAATTTAGCATGCATTATTCCGGGGAGGAATATAGGGTGGGAATAATATTCTGCAGGGGGGCATTTTTCCCTTAGGAATAAGTGAAAATATTTGTAGTGACAGTACCTTCTAGTAACATAGCAGAAGGAAATAAAACTGTAGGGGGGTACTTAGTTTGTATTCAGTAGCTGTTTAAGTGTCCAGAGGTGGCGAGAAATGTAGGTGAGGTGTAGACTGTAGTGTAGGTGGTACGAGTTAGGGAGTCTAGGGTAAATTACTAGTAAATTATCTCAGATTGAGTGAAAATGATCGAGACAGGGAGAAAGGACTAGTAGTCGCCTATATAGACCCTTTTAAGGTCGACTATTAGTCGGTGAATCAGGTTTCTTGAGGTGCCCAACTAGAATAACCTTGTATAAATATTTCTTCTGTGCTTTGTTTTTTTCCTTTTTGTTCACTCACTTGTCTTTGTCTTCTTAACATTTCCACCATCTTCCTTATTTCTCCAACACCTACAGGTGTGTAATGCTCCTCTTTATTGATTTTGATTTGTTGAAGCAACTTTTCTTATCGTTAGCATATCAGCCAATTTTTGCCTCCGAAAAACCTCAAGTTAAAACCCGCAAGCTTTTACCTTACCAAATAGTAAATGTTGAATTTAAAAAAAAAAGACATTGCATTGTGCATTTTTTTTTTTTTTTCAATTCAATTTTTTACATGCATATAGGAGCCATTAGGGCTATCATACACGGAACCTTGCAAGCACCTGTAAAAACCCATGGCTGTTTGGAAAAAGGTTACTTGTGGCTGTTTGTAGGTTCCGAGTTACAAGTTTGCCATCACATGATTTTTAATGATGCAGAGGAGAAACAAAGTGCGCTATAAGAAAAGGGCGGTGGACAAGGGTTAACAAAATAGTAGTGGGTGAGATTGGGTATGAAATGTATTGTTAATCTGGGGATTCCTGATCAGGAGGAGTTTCTTTATGGTTGATCTCCACCCACTCCTGGGTGGCCTGGCAACCAACCATCCGGCCTGTTGAGATATGGGTATGGGGTTACAGTACAGTAGTTTTGATAAATGTTGTCATGACACCAGCTTTCACTGATGGTCCGCGCGCGGCCAGCCAATCTCAGTGAAGAGCCGGTGACAACATTTATCGAATCAAACTTAAAGTAGGGGATACACACCTAAACCCGGGTTCCACCCGGGTTTTTTTCTGCCAGAATCCCATAATTCTTTTTGGCTGTAGTTGGGATTATGGGCTTCTGGCAAAACTCCCGGTGGTTTGAATATGTACCTCACCACCAGGCGCTGGGGGTTAAGCAGATTTTGCCAGAGTTCCAGAAACCCAAGTCCGACTTGGGATTCTGGGAGCCTGGCAAAAACAAACCCGGGCGGAATTCGGGTTTAGGTTTGTATCCCCTGTATATCTTCTCTCCTCCGCCCCGGTCTCTCCCGTCTTCATCCATCTTAGACGGGAGTTTCCCAATCAGACCGGGTGCGCGAGCGAGAGAAGCGAGGAGAAGAGAGAGACTTACCTGTCTGCTCTTACACAGCCTACGACAAGATTTCCCTCGGGAAAAATATTTCTAAAATCTTCGACCGGATCTTCTTAGAAGCTCCGGTCGCCTATTTGCGAAAAGCTCCTGGGGGGGGTCGGGAGTCAATTCCTCCTCAGGAGCGTTTCGGGTTCCCGACCTCCGCTGGAGGTTCAGCTGACCTTCCAGATATCTTTTTTGCTCCACCAGCTGGGCCAAAAACCATGGCTAGCGAGGACTCGAACGCACCCGCACCATAAAAAACACACAGACAAGCGCATCACTTATAAACCACTACGGGTAGAACACTAGTGTGGTCTGAAGGAGAGCAAGCTAAGACTTGGTTTCAGAATTCGCTCCTGTATCGCTCGGGGACTGATTCAAAACATTCTTAGGCCGACATCACTCGCAAGAAGGCTAATGTAAGCCAAACTGGTAGCAAGGTTAAAGCAATGCAGCGATATGTACAAGGAATCAATCTGGAAATAGGTGAGGTGAATTGATAAGTGCAGGAGTATAAACTTGAGTGATAGTGTATCTTCTTTGGTCATCCCTCCTTTACACACACTGTAGAGGAGGACCGAGATTTGGCTGCCGCACGTACGCGGGAGCTCCAAGAAAGCTTTGTGGGAGCTTCACGGGAGCCTGGACCTCCGACGGATCTCGGGCAAAGGTCCCCAGCAGCTTCGGAAGGCACGAGGGCCCTCCGGAGACTGTACCAAGGTTCTGCAAAGCTTTTGGGGTCTGAAGCTCTCACGAAGCTTTTCCCGAGATCCGTAGGAGGAAGCGATTCCGGAGCTCCTGAAAAGATTGGGCCCCGAGGGAGACCTTGTCGTAGTTGAGGCTTGCCTGATCCGTATTGACCAATTTTTCTACGTAGACTTGATTAAAAACGCTCCCATGGTGTAAGTCTTTCCACCTCACGCTCCCGGCTCCTTCCACATCACCGCTTGTGGAGCAGGAACCAGGAGAGGAGCGAGCTGACTGCCGACTATACCCAGCTCTCTGTGTCCATTTGATTTACTATGCTAGAGATCATTGTCCAGTCGCTATCACTTCCTGACTCCTCAATTGTGAATGAATATTGAGATAAAGCTGAGCGACTTCAAACAATCGAGTGTGGGAGTTGGACATCGGTGTAATCTATTGGATGACCAAAAGGCCACTCCAAGGCTGTAGCGTGCTTTCCATCTTGGAATCTTTTCATCAGTTTTCATACATAACCCTTAGCGAGTGGGAATCCAGAGCTCTTCAGATCGGGAATTTATTCTAAAACATGCGTAGTTCGCTCTACGGTAGAGCGAAACGGAAGGATAAGTACCTTCAAGTCGTCTTAGATTCCCCAAGCTTCCACTCCTGTATGTATGTATCGAAGGCAAAGAGGGGTTTTTTTTTTTTGATTCATTGCTTTACATAAGTGCATATAGGAGCCTATAGGGCTATCATACACTGAATCTTACCGAGCACCTGTAAAAACCCATGGCTGGTTGGGAAAAGGTGTACTCGTTGGCTGTTTAAAGATCTTGTGCTACAAAGGAAGCCATAACATGGTTTGAGGGGTGCGTGGGGGCAGGATAAACAGGGCGGTGAAGTGGAGAGGAACAAGGGTTTCGAGAAGATGATATGATGAGAGGTATTTACTTACAACATATCCTCGCTGACCATGACCCTCAGAGTTTGAGTACTTAACACATATTTAGGCAGCGTCTCCTCGTCCACCCTCAAACCGGCCGCTTTCATACGCTCATCGGCATCGTCCTTGCGACAACAGAACTACTGTCCACTGTAGTGCACGTACAGGTACTTCCCCTGTCTTCCCCGCCGAGCTCAGGCGTTGTGGATCATTCCAGACGGCCGGACCAAGCCAGGTTCAATCACCTGATCTTTCCCGCTCTCAGATAGCTGCAGTGTACGTGCCATTCAATATCCTCAATGAAATCTCGCCCTGGGGTGTGTGCCTGCCGTCATCGCAACAACTCCATCCGTCTGGCTTTCCTCACGAGATCAACCTATGAGGATGGAACGCTCTCGTGACTACAGGCCTGCTCGTGTGCATCGGGAGCGCTTGGGTATCAAACATCCTCTTGCTTATACTTTGCTTTGCGCATTCCTGCACAAATAGAAGAACGAAGATATAGTCTAGATCCGTGAATCACCTCACGACTAACTAATTCCCAACCTTACTCCATCAGAGACCTCAAAAGTGCTTGGGGGCAAGATTTTGACGTTCTATATCCACCCATTTCTTTATAAACATGCCTATCTGTGGTATCAATCGCTGCATCGCAGCCCTCTGTCAGAAGCTGACCTTTACAGACGGTCGCATCAAGCTGGAAGAAGAGGATGAGAACGATCAAGAGGAGCGTGAGGTCGAAAGAGGATCGTCAACCCTAAACCCACCTTCGCATGCGGACTTTCTGAGCTTTCTTGCCTGCCATCCAGAATACCGTTCGGCCTACCTCGACGAGCTTCGTTTGCAAGAATTCAAACGTCTCGACCAACCCAACCAGCGGTCTTACTACCTTGACTACACCGGTGGCGGGCTGTACACGGAGTCTGCGGTGGCCTTTTTTGCCGAAAAACTTACCAACAACGTCTTCGGAAACCCCCACTCAACCAATCCTTCGAGTCAATTGAGCAGCCAATGGACGGCAAAGGCAAAGAGATCGGTGTTGGACTTTGTGGACGCAAATCCAGAAATTTATGACCTCGTCTGGACTTCAAATGCGACCGGGGCAATGAAGATCTTGGCCGAAGGTTACGATTTCCAGCCCCACCAAACACTAGTTGTCGGGACAGATTGTCATAGTGAGTCATTTCGAGGGTGGGACTTGGCATAAAAGCACTCGGTTTTTGAACTGGGCGTGACATTTGACGACTGATTTTGAAAATGTCCTCTTCTGGTTATCTGTTGGGGGATGTAGATAGTGTCAATGGTATGCGAGCTTTCGCAGAGCGCGGCGGAGCGGACGTAGAATATCTGGAGCTGCCAGATGACTGCAAAGGCCTACGAGGCAACATGGACAACCTCAAGGTTTTTTTTTTTTAGCCCTCACAGATCCCACATCAAAAAAGTCCCATACTAACTGCACGAACCTCCTATTATATTTTGATAACGAAATAAAATCACCCCCCCTTATAACTGTCTGACCTGTCATCTAGAGTCGGCTCAAAAATCTCTCTACTTCATCAAATCCTGGGCTCTTTGTCACCACGGCCCAGAGCAATATCACAGGCCTGAAAGCACCCATCATGGACCTGATCCCGCTCGCGTCCTCGCTCGGTTTTACGACTTTCCTGGACGCTGCTGCACTCTTGCCTACTTCCAAGCTTTCGGTACGATCCCTCAATGGAAGTCTTGACGCGCTCGGACTAAGCGTATACAAGATCATCGGACTTCCTACCGGCGTGGGCGCTCTGATAATTAAGAAGACCCTGCTCGAGTCTCTCCGCAAGCCATGGTTCTGCGGAGGAACTGTCCAACTCGTACAGGCGCCTGGACAGGCTGTAACAATGGAACAAGGTCCAGCCCGGTTTGAAGATGGAACTACTGACTATCTCTCGACCATCGCCATCCCCAAAGGCCTGGAAATCGTCAAGCAGGCTATGGATAACGATGCACTCGGTAAAAGGTTGGCGGCGTTGACTTACTGGACAGTGCACCAGCTCGCAGGATTGCTTCATCAGGGAACTTCAAAGCCGCTGGTTCTGATCCGGAGCCCGAGCCTGGGGTTAACGAAGGCAGAGATGGGAAAGTTGCATGGTGCTTTGATTGCATTTGAGGTGGTAGATGTCGAGGGGGAGTTTGTGAGCTGTGAGGTAGTCGAGTACGCCGCCTCGCTCCGATCTATCAGTCTGCGAGCGGGTTGTATGTGGTACGCTTCTTTGCTCTCAAGTTTGGCTCTGGCCCATCAAGTCATGTGGAGTCGCTTGAATGTCTTGCGGAAAGCTGAATTTTGTGTTGCTATCTGTGCCAGCAACCCGGGCGGAGCTGCGACGATCATGGGAATGCGGGAGATGATGTCAGACTTGAAGAGCGGTGAAACCAAGAAAGACATCCAGGCCAAATGGGGAGTTCGAGCAGCTGGAGTAACGAGGGTTTCGTGAGTTCCATGAGCGCTACAGTTTCAATCTATTTTAGTGTTCAGGTTCCTGATCCAAACACATTCCTCGAAAGCTTCGGACTGGCTTCAAATTTTGCCGATGCGTGGGCTCTGGTGGCTTTCCTCAAGGAGTTAACAATTAAGGGCGAATTGACGAAAGCTGTGGAGGCTTTCTATAACAAGCCACGGGATGTGTCGGCGTGTTGAAGAGTGAAATACGTTTGTGACCAGACCGTCATGAACTGTGCCTGCTACTATAGCATCTATTGGATACCATGCACCTTTATTCATCAAGAAAATTTTTACCTTCGCCTTCTGGGAGTGCGCCACTCACACGCTGGGGATTATGATGACATATCGAACAAATTTTTGGCAGTTGTTCCTTCTTTCTATCTTTTACTTGGCTGTTTTACATTGTTGCTGTGAAACGCCACATCAACAGAACTTTCATCAATATGGAGTGGGTTGGCATAGTGTGTTGAGAAATGAGTTAGATGCGTGTGTGTGTGTGTGTGTATTTTTATTTTTTTCTTCTCTGGGTATTATGACGTGATCATGACGATGCTCCATAGGAGCTCCAGGTATTATTAGTTCTCTACCAAGCGTTACATCGTAGGGAATTTTGGTCTGATTTGACTGAAGAGAAGTTTCTTTCATTACTCTATCTGATGTATGTTTCTCACCGAGGTTTTTTTTTTTTTTGGAACGGATATCCGAGTGGATTTCCAGCTTTTATGACCAGCGTTGTCTTTCGGACATCACTTGGTTTCTAACCTGAGCATTCAATATTTTGTATAAATAGTTCTATGGATCAACACTGAGCTTTGAACTTCATCAGTTCAAAATCTCTTCTCTCCTAAACAAGTTGACTACCTTGATGGTGTTACTTGTTTATTGTGTATAACTCATAGGTAGGCTTCTTTGGTGTTTCTTTCTTTGCTTATTTCAATTAATTTTTTTTTCATTTGTGTATTTGATAATGAATAAAGACCATCAGTTTACAATCTATTCTCTCCTCATAAAAAAAGTTGACTAACCCCATTGGTGTTACTTGATTATTGCGCATGACTTATGTAGTGAGCCACTACTGCATCACTTTTGCTAACTGTCAGGTTTTATGGTCTACTTCAAGCTTAGCCTTACTTAGTTATTTATTTTGCGCACTTTTGTGCTGCAAACTCAAGCTGTGACTTGTTAAATGATTGCAATAAAATTTGAAATCATAATTTTTGAAAACTAAATAACGTCTGTATCTAGTTTAATCTGCTTTGGGGATAGGATTCAAGATCTCGGTAGATCGGACAAGTAGTACGGGGTGATCCGAAGTCTGTGAGCCGCCAGGTGAGCCATTTTTTTAGTTTTGTACGGTGCCTTTTTCATTAGGCTTGATTGGGGTCCCTCGAAAGGGTCCATGAACGTAAGGACACCCACACCTACCTTCTTACACCACCCTAGTTGGCCATCAGTCTAAAGGTGTGAGCTATCAACACAGCAGTCAGCATGAGTATATGGAAGAGATACGAGGGAAGATTGATATGGATGATGTGTAAGGGCAATGAAACAATAGAAGTATGCCCCAACACTACGAGGTTGGTGTAAGGCGGGACGCTACAGTACGCGGTACAGGCATGTAGACTCATAGGGTAGAAGCATAGGAGGAGCTTTGGGTCGTGGCAGACAGCCACTGTAATCCTGGCTCTTGAGAACTCACGACTGCTTATCGTGTGGGGTATTCTTGAGCCAGCCAGACAATAGAATTCAATTGATTCCAGAGTTCTCCCGAGACTAGTCTCGAAGGGCGCGTGATAGTGAACCTCCAGTGAGGGTGTCTCGACTCCGACACCCTTACAGTTGGAGGCAGACTGATATAAGAAGTGCGCACTACAAGGCTGACTGGTTAGGAGCATGTTGTCACGTAACACAGTGTGTGTGAGTGTTGTGTGTACTTGCCATCACAGTCACCCTCTCACCTTGAGTCCCAACTACGTCCAGCAATCATGCTTCTGCGCAACTTTGTCATCAACCTCATCCATGACTACCCAGAACTCGCAGCTAGCCTCACACTTCAGGATTTTGTTGGCCTCGTGGTTCTGGATGGCGAAGTTGTTCACCGCTTTGAAGCAGGATTTGACTTATCTCCCACCGTCACCAGCCTCTTACCACTTTTATCCAACACCTTGGAAGTATCTATCAGCCTCACAAGTGTGCATGCTGAAGGGTGTCAAGCTCGTATTGATGGCCTTCAAACCTGCATCTAATCTGTTGGGACCAAATATGCTGGTTGTGGAAGAAAATTGTTAAATATTTGGTAAACCCATTAACCAGGTACTAGTTGATTGCAAACTTGGCTCACCTGGCGGCTCACCGGGATTGGCTCACCACACTACCGATTGTCCGGTGCTCCCCAATATCAGGAGCTCCAAGAACTTGCTATAGTTCTACTATCCAATAGTATGTGACTTGATACTCAATTCTAGATTTTTGAAGAGGGTTTGAGTTTGAAGAGGCTGATCAGAGTGGAGCCAATTTCAAGAGGATGTTCCAAAACCATATTTCCAGGAAGACGCGCTTTTCCAGAGTTCTGTAATGTAGGGTTTTTTTTTGTTTTTTTTTTAGTGCGATTGGTTTTGTCATATGCTTGGTACTGGAAGAACTCCTGAACTAGATTGCTTCCTGTCTACCTCTTACTCTTTCTTTCCTATTTAACTTGCAGGATGCAAACATGAAATCTCGGGATTTTTTTCCACACTCTCAAGTTGGTTTTTTTTTTTTGAACTGCATCTCAAAGCTGTCCTTATTTTTTGGCGCAACTGAAAAGCAAAGAGGTCAAGAAAAACCAACAAAATGTGCCAGCAAGGACCAAAAATGTGAATAATTTGTGGCTTTGCTTGTTATGTACAAAACTGGATGCCAGAGCTCACAAGATAGTTTTGAGTCTGAGTAGATGTTCTCCTGTCAAAGTACAGTACAATAGTAATGTGGTGTAGTGAGAAGGAAGGCGCAGACGCGGGGTGTTTTGATTTTTGATGCCGTTCATGTGCAATTGTTCAGTCATGTTTAATTAATGAGCACCAGAAAAGTTCATTGGCCACTGACAGCCTCACACTTCCGGCATACTTGCATTGCATGGAGGCCTGCTACATAACATAACACACCCATATGCAATGCTTTCACGCCCTTGTCTTTGTTGATGTAACATCACTGTGAACCCTTTAGTTACAGATCTGTGACATCTGACCATACTCAACAATCACGGCAGACAGATGAGCACTCCCTCACACAAAAGTCCTCATCCTAGCACAGGCTACACATCCCTTTCTCATGAGATCATTCCTTCACTAAGTTTGTACCCTTTAAGAAGATGAAGGCCTGAGCATCATCCTGATTGTACGAGCACTTGAGCACTTGTTGTATAAGACCAGTATATAAGAGACTCTGATTGACCATTGAAGCATGTAACATCATCACAATTATATACAAAAACAAATCAAGGAGCTTGCACACAAGACCCTGTGTCTTTTCAGTTCTTGCAGTCTCATGATTGTGTATCACCAAAGTCCTCTGACAGGTACTCATAACCCTTCAACAGTCTTGGTGATGACATGGTAGGACCAGCCATGTGACTTGTGTCTGAGCCTCTACCCCACCTTTGACCGCATTTTTACTAAAGCACCTTCAGTGGTGAACCTTGGAAAATTGGCCTTTTGTGTTGCATCTGGGAATGCTATGTCACATAGCATGTCTCGATGCAATGCAAATATGTTGATGGTGTCAGGACAAAAGAAGAAGCCAGAATATAACCTAAAACATGTCTTGAGCCATTTAGCTTGAACCAAGTGGTTCTTCATGACAAGAATCAAGGCACTTGAATCATCCATATAAGGATGCCCTTGTGCAAAATTTTGGTGTCAGTTCAAGTCCTCCTTTGCTTGACTTACTTTCCTCCATTTCAAATCACTCACAATGCATAATTTCGGCTCATTATACAGTTGTGACTGCCTTTCAGGGCACCTAATACAACCAATGGTCTCTGGACTGTTTGGCCTATTTTTGAGCTGGGCCCAACTGATGTCCATTGCAGCCCTTTAGAATTCAAAGGAGAAGATATCTCATCCTTAATCAAACTTGAGCAAGATGGAAATACTTTCTCAATGGTGGAAGGTACTTTGATAAATTTGGAATCTATCTTCGTTGGCACTGGTGTTAATATTGTTTGCCAATGCGTCTGAGTTAGTGGCACATACAACTTCACATGAGCATATCAGGATCTGTCTTATTTCTCAGGTCAGTTACCCAGTCAACTAGGGTTCAAACCCCATCAAGAGTGATCTTCCTTTTCCAATCCACCATATTCATGTCTGCTCCTTGTCCAAATTTGGCCTAACTATCTTGTCTAATCCTCTTTTCATCATACCTTTGCTTTTACAGAACAGACACAAGATAATGAATTCTTGCTCATCATCAGCCTGTCAACTAGCCAGTTTACTCAATTTACAGTATTTCTACTCAACAATTCCAATTGGAGGTGAGAACTTGGTCTATGGTTTGGTCCATTTCCTTGATCAAACACAAGATGACCTTATCCTTGTGAAGGAAGGCCAATGGGATGCCAATATATCATTAGGCAAATGATGTTGACGATCACAAGATGCAGCTCTTGCATGTCTTACAGGGCAAAGTAAGGCTTCTCTAGGCGTGCTTAAAGGTGTACAGTTCTTCTTGCAGCTCATACTTTGTGTTAATTCAATCATATAGGGAGCAGCTCTCTTCAACTCCAAAGCACTTGTTGCTTTATTGAGTGTTTAGTTTCAATACACCTAGCTTTGTACATCTGTCTCTGCTGGTGAATGCAGATATCTTGAAGCTGAGAAAGCAGTCAAGTGATATTTTCTTTGATGAATCCATTGTGCATCACCACCACCATTTCCAACATGTTCCAGCTTTGTAGGTCACTTCCTTATGATTTCAAGGAGTGAATGATTGATGTTGGTGGTACTCATTGTTTTTTTTATAGGCCAAAGGATAAGAACCAGAGGCACTGTTGAATTTTTTAGTGCTGATGGGCATGAATCATAATGAAACACATTCAGCCACTTCAAACATTGTCAAATTCCACAAGAGCTCTGACATCAGGACAATGGATGATATAATTTCACATTTTTGTATTTGTCTATTTTATAGCTAAGATCATTCAAGTTCTCAAAGTGCTTACTTTTATTGCTACTACAAGTTATTGGAAAATATCTTCCCATGGCAACTTGATTGTATTCAATGTGGTTTGTATACCTACTTATTTTGAACACCAAACAGCTTAGGAGTGCTGAACCATTGATCTTGATACCACAAGTCACAGAAAGAGGCTCAAGAACTATCAAGACTCACATAAAAAATCATCCAGAGATGCTGAGTCTGTCCGAGGGTTAGTCTGTGAATGGACTTTGTGGTGCTGATTCATTCAGACGAGAACGACTTCTGCAGTTATTTAGGTACATTGCTATATGTGCTGTTCAAAACCTTTTTCAATCTTCAATTTATCCTTTTATATGTTATTAATTCTCCAGCTCAACAAGGAAAAACTTTGGTGCTTGAGGCTGCAATATCTCAAGTTCTTGGTGATGGCTGGCTTGTCATTGATTGCCCTTTGACAAAAGACATA
This sequence comes from Cronartium ribicola 11-2, assembly GCA_000500245.1. Taxonomy (NCBI): domain Eukaryota; kingdom Fungi; phylum Basidiomycota; class Pucciniomycetes; order Pucciniales; family Coleosporiaceae; genus Cronartium; species Cronartium ribicola. The sequence goes on from AWVX01031759.1 coordinate 14,322, forward strand.
AAACTGAAACCAAGCTGAAGACTCTGTCTGCTCTGGATGAGGCTAATGAGGATGATGAAGAAGAGAAGGTTTTTTTCAGAGTATAGATGAAAGCAAAAGTTAAATTAGAACTTGGAATTGATTTGGGGAACAATGAGTAGTAAATGTCATTGTCATTTTTTCTTGAAAATTGATGTATTTAGTTATGCAATAAATGAAATGCAGGAAGACAATGTGTATAAATCTCTGTATACATCATAGTTATTATAAAAACAGGATGTGAAGTGTCTTTTTGTCCTGTTCAGGAAATCAAATATTACATGTGAGACTGGAGTCTTCCTGGCTTGCACCTAATCCTATAATGGTTGACTGTGAATGTTGTTCGCAACTAAAAGGTCTGAAGGCAATGCAACTGGGCCTACCCCATCCTCTTTGGTGTATTTGAGGGGGTTTTACCTAGTGAAATTGAAGGGGGTGTCACTGCACGGGTTTTTTGGTAAAATTTAAGGGCTGGCCTCTAAATTTAGCAATAGAGGCGCACCACTCCGCATGCTCTAACTTGTGAGGTTGGAAACCCTCAAAATCCGAAATGCTACTACACGGACAGACAGTGACAGCCGCAATATGCGTATAGAGTTACTCGCGTACCTGTATTTCGCATCCTACTACCGGGTTCGCGAAACATGCTTCGCAGGAGTTTGCTTGAGGGCACTGATCGCGCACCCCCGCTGCACCCTCATCAGATTCGCCTCACAAGAGTGAGTCTCAATTGTCCTCATTATTTCCCTGAATCATTGAAGGTCGTAATTTCCAGCTAATTTATAAGCTTTCCAGTGCCAGCCAAGAAACCCACGAGCAAGAAACGTACAAAGGCTGAAAAGAAGAGACTGCGCAAGGCCCAAGTACGTTACTCAATCGTGTCATTCATAGTGCCCATACACCCATATCCACTAACGCACACCTTCCTGATGCATATCTTCAGCAAGCAGTATTTTGTTGGTATTGCGAGAGAGAGTTTGAGGATGCCAAGGGTCCGTCATCCTGCACTCGACCCATTGTCCCCTGGATCACACTGACCTTCGATGTGTTGATTTTAGTTCTTCTCCAGCATCAAAAAGCCAAGCATTTCAGATGCCCCAACTGCCCGCGACGTCTCAACACCGCAGGTGGACTTGCTGTTCATATAGATCAAGTCCATAAATTACCCACAGACAGGTACGGTTCTTGACTTGTTACTCTCGGACACATTGTGATCGATCTCAATCGTTTCATCGTTTGTAGGATTGAAAACGCCTTGCCCGGCCGTGATACCTTCGATGTAGAGATTTACGGCATGGAGGGTGTGCCTGCCCAAGATCTAGCGGATTGGAAACGTCGCAAGGCGGAGGCCATGGGGGTCGATCCTGAATCACACAAGCGGAAACGTCCCAAAATCTTCCTTGGAGTTTTAACATCCGAGGATCTCAAGGCTCAACTACAGCAACATCGTGCCTTGATGAATGGGATCTCGAACACCGCACCACCCCGACCACTCGCGTTGCCCTACGGCGTCCCCCCACCTGCCATTGTCGCGCCTCCTACATCAGTACCGCCTCCTGGACTCTTTCCAGCCACCTCCGCTCCTATGCCACCACCACCGGGGTTCCCGATGATGCCCCCTCCCGGTTCTCTTCCCTTCCCACCACCAGGCATGGGAATGCCTCCCATGCCCCACGGTCTTCTTCCACCCGGAATGTCCTTCCCTCCTCCTCCAGGAATGATGCCGCCGGGAATGCCAATGCCGCCACCACCGGGCATGATGCCGCTGCCCGGAATGAAGTGAGCTATTCGTGGCCTCTCTCAACTGCTCATGTGAATATTGTTTCGCATTTTCTGGCACTTATATGTGATGTTTTCAGTATGAATCCTGGAACACCAGGTTTAATGGGTACCCCGCCTCCATTTGCACCACCCGGAGCGCCTGCCCCACCTGGCATGCTTAACACACCCTTAGCCCCTCCTCCCGGCGCCCCGGCTATCCCAACCAACCAAGCCGCGCCCCCGCCCGTGATGCCTCCGGCTCCAGTCCAGCCTTACAAAGTTGAAAGCAGTCAGGTTACTTTGAAACCAGGGCAGGTGCTAATGTATGGAGACACCGATGTGTCGCTAGTGAGTTACTGTTTTCATTTCTGTCCACCCATAGTATTTGCTTTGAATACATAAGTTGACAAGTCTATTGACCGACGTCTGTGTATTTGTCTGTAATGTAGGAAGAAAAACGGGCTCGCCAGCCGCGTTACCAAGCTCCGATTGCCATCCCCGATATGCGCTTGGGTTTACCTAGACACTGATTATCTAATCTTATTCTAAACAACTTTGTAAAGCCTCTCGGACCTTGACTTTCCTCTGACAACTTTGTATGATACCGTCTGCTCCGGCCAAATGTTTGAGCGTCTCTTGAGTCATGTAAATTTTCTCTTGCCACTGCTGAGACTAAAAGACCCGTGTCCAGCATTGATGCAATAGTTGATTTGTCCTTTTTTCCAGGGCCGTCAAACGGTAATCAATGTTTGATTTTCATCGGGCCAGATGGTCATATTGGATGTCAACTTGTACAAGCACCGCTCACAGTTGCCATGCAGCCCAAGCTATTCACTGGATTTTCTTGATGCAATATCAACCCTTTCTCTTCCTCTTTTCTTACTTGTGCCAAGGTTTCATTGTATGATGAGCAGGATCAAGGTCATCTTGAGCATTTGGAATTGTAGATCAGGGTTGCACCAATTGCGACTTTGATGCACAGTCATGGGCAACAAAGCACATTACAGTTCTTTTTTCAAAGATCCTACCAGTTCCCATTCCCACATGCGGATGCATTTAAAAACTTGACAGTCTGGAAAAATTTGACTGCTATGAATAATGAATGGCTAGGTGGACTGGCTTAGAAAACATCACTGCCAGCATCAATAACGCTCCCTGGGAGGAAAATGCATCTCAGCAGGAAAAGGAAATGTTACATAGTTTTACATTTATATGTAATTCTCTTCAGAAAAGTCTGAAAAAAATCAGAGCTGAACAATAAATATGAAAGAAAACCTTGGTGATTTTCTTTAAAATTTTCTTGGTAATATGACATATAAGCTACATGTAATGTAGCAGAATGTGTAACATTTCATTTTCCTGCTGAGATGCATTTCCCCCCAAGGGTGTGTTATTAATGCTGGCAGTGCATGGAATTTTGTATGTCCTCACCTCTAACATATTTGCATCATATCTAGCCATGCTACTTAACATAGCATGGCTGGATGCAATGTGATTGGCTATTTTCCAAGGTGCCTTGGGAATATGACCTATTGCATCACATCTGGGTATGCTATGTTAAGTAGCATGCACAAATGCAATGCAAATATGTTGGTAGTGATGGCTTCCTGCAAGAAAACCTGGCAGGAAAACATGCAAGATAAATATGATGGCAGTGCTGATTCCAAAATGTCTTCTCTTAATGACTCTATTACTATCTTGTTCAAAGTTATTGTAGATTTATTAAAAAAAGAAAAATTACAATTAGAAATATTATTTCTGATGTGTCCAAAGAAAAAGTTAGAAGATATGTCAGAGTAATTAAAAAAAAAAACAAAAAAACCCAGAAATTATTGGTAGCAGAAAATGTTGCCCACATTAAGAAAGAAAGTAATAATTTTAATCAAACATATCTAGGTACAATAAAAAAAAAAAATACGAGTAGATGAAATCAAAAAAGAGTTCCTTAAAACAAGATTCTCTTTATATATAAAAATATAAAAAAAACTTTATGAAATCAACAAAAATTTTGTAATCTCAAACAAATAAATCTACAAAAACCTGAAAAAACAGATAATAGTGAAATAGCAAAACAATTAGATAATGTTGTGAATGTTTTAAGCGAAATGCAACAAGAAATTAATGACATAGCTAAACTATTGATAAAAGTTGAAGAAGAGAATTAAAACAAGCAGCCAACATATTGAACAAAAACTAGACATACTCAAAGCAGAATTGAGTAAAGAACAACTCGTAATCAAATTGAAACGATACAATATAGGTAGCAAAATGTATATCTGAAAAAAAAAATCATCAGTTGCTTTGAAGTAGATATTGAAAACACATTCAGAGAACTGAACAAACTTACTTGACAACATGAGAAGTACACCATGGCAGAATGAAGCAATGATGCATCATAAGGTCCATTCACAAGGTAGTTTTCTTCCAAACTTTCTCCATGAATATCTGTCACGGATTGAGTTAGAGTCTGCGGGAGCTGCATTGATATCCCCGCCATATCCTACCTATGTTCAGGTCATTGTGGGACAAGGTGTACACATCAGTTGACCTGTGATCATGTGTTGGGTATTCACATGTCTCATTTCTTTTCATTCTGCAAAAGGACAAGACACAGTCAAACTCGAAAAGATTCTCAACTCACAACCTTCGCGGCTGCAACCGTCCAAGAATTGTAGCTCAAACACTAGTTAAGCGCATGATTTTTACCGCCAAGGAGAGCAACAACCGGGCCGTCCCACCCGGCGTGATCACCACCCACTCAAAGCCACATGTCTTGCCGTGCTCCTGCCGAGACGACATCGGCCTATTGAAGCGGAGTCTTTGTCGGTCAGTGACAACCTCGCCCGTCTGCTAGACTGATGCCGCATATAGTCAGAGATCGAGTCCAATGACGTATGTCCACTCTTGTGTGATCTCCAGGTGACCGTTCACTGACTGGGAGTCGACACAAATGTTTCATTTCGGTCTCCGAGAACAGGCGACGCCGGCCACACACGCCTTCAGCAGCTGAGGACCCGTCGCTTTGGATCCAGTATCCTGAAACGACCCCAAACAAAGCCCAGAGTCCACCTTCAAATACAGAAGAAATGGGTCTTGTGAATGCATCAAAAGCATTTTCTTTTTTGGCTGGAACTTGACTCTTCTCTCTTCAATATCCAGTCGAAAAACTCACTGTCTTATGAATCATGCCATCATTTTTCAACGACACAAAGGCTCGCTTTCAACACAATAACACCTTTGGGTTTGCGCCTAAAGATCTCACACACCTTGCAGAGATCATTACCAGCGAGAAGAACGTGATCAGCACGTATGTCACTCGATCTCATTTGATCGTATGTTCTTGCACGCCACACAAGTTTTGGGAGCCACCCATCCTACGTAGAAGTGGATGACTGATTTTGATGCTTGTTAAATGGCTTTTCAAGGTCATGGCGACTGTCTGCCGACTTTCGAAAGTCGAGCGAAGCTCTCAAAATTTGGGGATTGGCCGAGGGGGAAGAGCTGGCCGATATCATGCCCAAGCTCGCCATCTTGTTCGGATATTTGGCTGACGCCCAAGCACGCTTCTCCGACCAGGATGAGAGCTATCGGGTGCGATTCAAAGGTGTGAGGACGCGTGAAGAGAGTTTGTCACTGTTGAAGAGAACTAAAGAAGATCTGTTGAGTAAAATTATCGCGTTGGGGAGGAAGGTGCGTTGAGAGAGCTACATCATCTTTCTGGACATTATTCTAGTGAGTGACCGTAGTCTGATGGCGTATAGCGTTGTGTTTTCTCTACCATTCAGATTGGCAAGATGAGTCATGATAATCGAGAGCATCCCACACTCACAACAGCGTTGCAGGAGCATAAGTGCGAGCTTGTCCGACTTGAACACTCAATCTTGAAAGAAGAAGCACAACTTTCGGACCTTAAACGGGAGACGGTGCGGACTGGACTTGGGCTGCGTCTTGGCGCCCTCGTAGAACTAGCCGAGAGGACGCTGATCATCTGCAGCTCGGGTGAGAGACTGCTAGCAGAGCTGGCAGCTGACCAGATCCCGGTTGGTGGCACGCGAGCAACCTACAAGGGCGCGGCAAGAACGCAATCAATTGTCGAGGAAGCTCAAGCTAGCTTGTCCAACCTCACCAGCTTTCCAGCCGGCATCCTACCCACCACCGAGCTCGACACACCTGCGCTCAAGCCCCAGAAGACCACCCTTGCCCATCTGTCTAATGCTCAACAAATCACCGGCAGCTCTCAGAGCCCAACCAAACAACGTCCATCGATTGGCTCAACTTTGGATGCCGGATATGAGAAGCCGACACTCAACGTCGAGCTACCTTCGACAAATAACTCACTTTACGTCTCAAACTCGAAAGTATTCAGTAGGATTGATAACAATGCTTTGTCGCCTTACGCCCACGCACCTGCCAAGCATTCCCCGTTCGCGGTCTCTCCCCGCTCCCAGTCCTATCCTCCGGCATGCCCCACGTCGGCGATCTCACCTGGCCGGGATCCAGTGGCCGAGGCTGTGTCCTATCTACGCAAGGCCTCCGACCCATTCGCAGGGCACCGCTCGCTATCCGATGCACTGTTCGCGGAAACCTGTCGGAGGTCTGGTCGTCTATTTGACATCCGCGAGTCCGATGCCGAACCAATGACAATTTCGGGTATCCAACTCGCAACAAGGTGGAAACAGCCGGATAAGCCCAACCCAGCGCGCTCCGGTTCTGTGTCTCAGATGCAATCGCACGACGCTCAACAGTCGGACTCAAGCTCACAGGTGCGCTCGGATGGAGCTGTGAGAGAGAAGGGAGAGTAACCTCACAATTCCTTGTAACCTGACTGAGCTATTAGACGAAGACATTCACGTGCTGTGACGTACATAAAAGCTACCTCTTCTCAACTGGACCCTTGCCTATTCAATCGGCAAAATCCCTCTAAACGTCCAATCATTAAACTTTGTGAATAAAATTTTACAGCCAGTTTTGATCTCTAAATAGACTAAAGCAACTTTGAGATCATAGTTTTTTTGTTGAACCCTTTCAACCAGTAGTTCAGCCAACTTTTGTGAATATATGTTTTTACCAATTTTGGCACATCTTCTGGACGTTTTTATGTTTTTGATGGTCTTGATTCTACTATTTTAAACTTTCTGAGGGACTTGACCAGTCAAAAAAAA
>KI568571.1:0-10912 GCA_000500245.1 Cronartium ribicola 11-2
TATCCTGCCTTTTCTTTTTTTAAAAAAAAGAATCAAAACTGATTTGAGTGGATTTTTGATATATATAGTTTACCTATTCCATCTAGAGAAATTGTAATGGGATCTCCAACTACACAAGATGCACCTGAAAATGGTGGTACATCATCTTCAACTGTAGCATTAAATGATAGACATAAAAATTCAAGTCCAATAAATGAAAATCCAGCAGAAGATTTAGATGCAGAATTAGTAGCTAGAGATAAAGCAGGAAATTGATGAATGGTTTTTTTTTTTTTAAAAAATAAATTAAAAAAATTTGGTTATCTCTTTGCATCGTGATATTCTGCATATTGTAGTCTTTTTGTGCTAGGGACTGTTTCTTTTTTTTCGTTTGTATTTGAGTTTTTTCTTTGTGTTTTTTTCAATCAACCAACAACAACAACAACAACGAAAGAAGAAAAGGAAAAATAAATAAATGAAATAAAAGAGAAAAAATTCTTTCCTTATGATTTTTTTTTTCTTCTTCATTCATGAATCTTTGACGTTCAAAAAAACATTTTTGGGGCTTGTTTTCTTTTTTTGTGTGTGTTTGTGTGTGTGTACATTTTTGGATTTTTGGATTTTTTTTCTTCTTTTTTTTTTGGTTGTTATTATCCTTTTCCTTAAGAGGATAATAAAAAATTGAAAGAAATGAAATGAAATGAAAAAAAAAAAAAATCTCTAGATCAAATGGGGATTGAATATTGACATTTATATATATATATAAAGTACTTAGGTAACTAGTTCCAGAAAACACTTTTTTGTTGAGCAGAGTGAAATGAAAGATTTTTTTGACTCTTTATCATACTTTTCTCATTAGGAAGTAATGAAGGTATTGAGTATCTATGATGTTTTGTTACTTGAAAAAGGTACATATGAGTAAGCTACTTGGTCTAAAAAAACTTCAAAAATTGTTCAAGTCTGAAGTCTTTTTTTTTTTTTTCTTATATGATAACCAGATATAAGTCTTTTTCTTATTATTGATTAATACAAAATATTGTGCTTTTTGAGGTCCTACCTCATTGTCTTTTTTCTAAAAAAAAAAAAGAGTATGAGAGAAACTCAAACACAAAGTTTTAAATTACCCTCTTTGTTTTATTTATGCATTTAAAGTGAATGAACTTGTGACTGTATAATGAACCTCTCAATAATGCATAATTAAAAATAAAATAAAAAACCCCTCTGCCAAAGCTTATGCAGTTAGAAGGAATTGACTGTAACCTAATGTCTTTTTTTTTTTTTTTTTCTTCACTCTGCCTTGACAATGTTTTCAGGACTAGCTAGATTGAATTAAGGGAAAAGATTATGTAGCGCATATGAGGGAAATATATCTGGAAAGTGACTTGTCATCTAAATCACAGCCTATGCTAGAGACCCTAATGTTTTTAAAAATACTTTATTAAGCAACTTAAACATGTCAAATTCATACAAGCATATCTGAATATTGATGTATTTAATTGGTAATTTTACATTATTGAAAAACTTGCATGAATTTACTTTGAAACCAACTCAGACTTTTGGGTTTCGAGCATCTTTTCTCCCTAAAAAAAAAAAAAAAAAAGACTTTTTCCATAAGTTCAAAAAACTATTAGTATGGTTCTGAATGGGACCTCAAATAATATATATATATATATACCCCTCCTATTGAGCCAGTTATATATTTTCCATCTTTCAATGAGGAATATGTTCTAGTGAAACAAGAATCATTATTAGTACTTTATAATTTTAACAAAAATGATAAACTACTTCTGACTAATTTGTGGCTGAATTGTTTCAAATTCAATTTGTAGAACACAGTTTCAAAAAAAATCTAAACATAGAAATTATTAAATTTGATGACAGATAAATTCATTTTTTTTTTTTTTTCCATGAACCATTTTTACAGTGTGAAACTTCTATTTTACTTCAAACATAAGTTTTTACCAAAATTCTCTTTCACAATCAAAGTAATCTGATAACCTTTCTTTTCTTTTTTCTTTTTTTTTTGTATTCATATCTATTCAAAATTTTCTCCATAATTTTATATACAACTTTATTGATGTTGGCTTTAATTATATATTATATCAAAACAATCATACCCAACTTGTCCTCAGGGATATATAAAAAATAAAAAATAAAAATCTGGGATAATTTTTCAAGATTCATGTCTTGGTGGGAATTTTTGAATTCTGGACAAAGCTCAAGGCAAGCCTTACATCATGAAAAGCATGATATCATTTTTTTTTTTGAATTCACAAGGCTATGATCTAGCCCCCTCATTTTATTATTTAACAGTTTTTTTATGTAAATACTAAGGCTTTTTATTTTAATACCAAGCTTGAATTTCACCGCTATTGTCTAATCACAAGCTTTCTGTTTGAAGTTTACCACTATCAATATATGTGCCTTGGGTGGAAGCACCCGAGGAAACTTTAATGGCCTTCTATCAACAGCTCAGTACAATCTTCCACTAAATCTCCATCCTTCTTTAGGATTTCTTTTTGTTTTTTTATGGAAACCAGTATGTTGGCTTCTTAATTTTTTTTAAAAAAAAAGAAAGAGACTGTGGGTAAAGATTGCTGAATGGTGACATCCAAAGCCTTGAATTATTCATCTCTGGCAATCAAGACAGCAGTGATGGCTTGTATTTCACAACTCTCAATTTCTCCTTTTCAATGAAAGGAACATGTTCAGTTGGGCATAGCTTTTGAATCCCCTATTTGAGTTTCATTAGAAGATTTACACAGCACTTTCACCAGAGTTGCTTCAGATGCTGCCATCCAATGTTTGAAAGGCGGAAATCCGTTCACCTTGAGGCTTGGCCGGATGCCAAGGTAACCTGGTCGCAGTCCAGAGTTGCACATGTTGAATGTATCCATACTTTAAGTAAGAAGGTCTCACTGAAAAACCACCTCTTGACACCTCCTTCTTGTGTCAAGTGTGTTCTTGCCATCAGGCCAGGCAATGCACTATATGTATATATATAAGAACACAGAGCTCTAATTTGGGCTCACTCAATCTTGTTCCATAGGGTGCAGTTGTTTACGAGGGAGACATTTATATGACTTAACCTACACGTCTTCAGGTCTCCTACACTGAAGAATTTTCAGGGATATTGAGAGGAAAGGCAAAAAAAGTGGAGTAGTGGATCAAAAAAAGAGAGAAAAGGCCGTGCTAGGTTGGATGATACGTGTGAGGAAATTAGTAACAATCAATTGCTATGACGATGTCCGAGATTGGTCTTTGACAGCACATGGCTCTCTGTGTAACATTGATAGCAGTAAGAAGAAAAATGGGAGATCCGGTCCACAAATTTTACTTGTCGCAATGTTGGTATACGAGAATGAAAGTAGTACTTATTTGGGAATTATGCTCAAGTCATAGCAATGCTCATCTAGAGCCTCCTGGAATTCGGTCTCTACCGAGCGTAATTAATGTAGGGGATTTTGGTCTTGTGACTAAAGAGATGTTTCTATGATTATCCATGCTTGTGGTTCTCCGGATGCTCATCTTACGTTTCTGTGCCTTGTTTTTCCAATCTTGTCATCCAGATGTTTCTAATCGTGGCACTCTACATTGTTGTATAAATACCTCTATCAGTCTGCACAGAGTTTCGAACCCCATCAGTTCGACACTCTTTCTACATTAAACAAGTTGATTTACTCATGGTTCACTTGTTTACTTGTGCACGGCTCATAGGTATGTTTTTCTATCTGTTTCTTATTTTTTATTATTATCTTCTATATATACAATATCTTCATTTCTTCATTATAGTAGTTAATTTGATAATTATATACATCATCAGTTCAAGACTCTTTCTACATTAAACAAGTTGATTTACTCATGGTACACTTGTTTACTTGTGCACGATACATATTGACACTATGTAATCACCCACATGACTACACTAGCACAGAAGATGCTCTTACATGATCATGCTTGTATCCAGATTATCAGTGTATATATAGTTCACTCTCCCCACGCCCGTCTTATATCCGGCATCGAGTTTCCTATCTCATTCATCCTTGCCAAACACCTCATCGAACCTTATCCGTCACGTTTCCCTACATATAATGTTGACTCAGTGTTTATCTAGCACCACTTGATGCGTCATTACACGACTCATATGCAAACCTTGCATTCTACAAATTCAATGGTGAGGTAATGGTTAGCATTCAACCCATTTATGCAGAACAGGCCGGGCGCAACCAAAAGCTGTACAAACCCATCGTGTTGATGATGCGTTCGCACATGTGACCAACTTGGATCTTATTGGGGAGCAAAACCGTGCAGCCTTGAGGCGTACGTAGAATCCAGGAAAGTGACGTGGTGATAAAGATATGAAAAAAAGAGAGTCAGTTATTGAACCTCACGATGTGGTCTGAAGACCAGGCTTTAAGCTGGCAAGCATTCGACTGAGGCTTGGATGACTGACTCGGGGTGGCATCAGGTAGTCCGTTATTGGAATAGCTGTTGCATTTGTAGGAAGTCGTGCGGCTCGAGCCGGGTTCAACACTACACTTTATACCCTTCGGAGGCTGTGCTGGTTTATGGATCATTTCATCCATCATGGCATCGTAAACATCAGTAATGCTTTCTCAACTTCAAGCTTGTTTCGATCCATTTGATGGACAACAATATATGAATACTTACTACTTGAGCACGATGATCTTCTGCAATAACTTAGAGATAGCTGACCATTTGCAAGCTTCGTTCCGCAGGCTGCGACATCGAGTGAGTCAGTAAAGGTTAATCTTTCTTTGTTTCTTTATTTTAACTGTGCCAATCAAATCAGACGAAAGAAAGTCACTAACAACTCTCCTGATCACTCCCGGGGTCATATGACTCATCGCAGTTTTTTTTGCACTGCACAGTGATAACCCAAGCCAAGGGAAGTAGAGCGAGAAGTAATCTTTTGAAAGATGAAGAAAACATTGCGACTGAATGCAAGACCCAGGTTATTGGGTATTGGATGGAAGGTGTGAAGCGCAAAAAAGCAGATTGAGTAATCGGGCGTATGGTTAATGTGGGTTTCAAAGGCCCCTCCCCTCCCCTCCCCCCCAAAAGTCTAATAAATGTTTTTTTTAGACAAGGCCCAGTCCCCAGGCTTTTCGTCACATGGCTGCGTTTTCTGTACCTTCACGTAGGCTAAGCCGGCACTTGGTGGACCATGAACTCAACGGATACGTTTACCAAGCAGCAGGATCCTGGAAATCCCAGGGGATAGTGGGCAGTCCGAGTGTTTTGTTTTTTTCCCGTCACTCGGACCAGAATTAGCTGGGTTTACTGTGTAAAGCTGTGTAATCTCTGCTGTATTGCGTGTAATATCTGTGAATGTGCCCAAAGAAGGCACTCGGACTTCTCAATAACCCCCCCCCACCCCTCAGGGTTTTCCAGGGTGCTCAGAAATTCAGAGGCAAAACTTGCTTCACCCTTCCTCGCCCACCTCTTTAGGCCTTCTGATTGCATGGCAAGACTGTTTTACAGTGGAAGCCTCTCGCGCCAACCTCTTGGACGCTCGATCACGTCAGTGCTGTGCTCAGTTGTACACCTTGTCCGCACCCCAAACTTGAGCGATGACTCGCGTTGGATCAAGCAAGAACTAAAGAACGCAACCAAGAGCAATTTTTTTCTTCAAGTGCTATTGATTTAACATTCCGCACTATTATAGAAACTAGATATGATATTGTTAGAACAACACTACAGCTTCTCTGAACGTCTCTTATCGTGGTTGGACCTTAAGCAGTCTACACAACAAGCTCTCTAGTTGAAAAACAGTTTGAAAGATATACAAGGACTAGAAGTATAAGAGGAATCAAAGGAATAAAAGAGACTATGACATAATGTCCTCAGATTAATGTGCCGAGTAGGTTTCGATATGAATAAATCGTCGCATAGCCTCCACGTGTTCCGCCACATGGGAGAAAGACTTCGGGTTGTCCAGTATCGCCATCGCTGAATTTGTGTTAACTTGTGTTTTGTCTTGTCTTACTTTTTTCTTAAAATATCGTCGCTGTCCTGTGTACTTCCTGCAGTATGCCAAAAAATGAGTTGGGGTTTCTGTCACGTTGCAGGTTTCGCATAGTGGGGCCGGTCTCACCTTGATTCTGTGGAGATATTTCCGTAGTGGAAAGTGACCAGATCGTAATTGGAAGATCACCGAGGCCTGTCTCTTTTCCAAACCGTCAAGTGCATCAGCTGTCATTTTGCTCGGCATTTTGAAAGGTGCAATAGGTTCAGCTCCCCTTCTCATAAAGGTTTTCCCTTGTGTGTCGTAGTAGTCCCCCCAGACCCATCGGTAGGTATACTCGATTCTTGTCTGAGGCTGCCGCTTGTCTTGCTCCTTTGTCCGCTCGTTCATTCGGTTCAAGCCCTTCGTGTCCTGGTGTCTAGTATAGGGCCAGTGGGTAGTTCCTCGGAATTTGTTGTTGTGGTTTCTGTAGGCTTCTTGCCAGGTGCTGAAGCGGTTTTGGTTGTAGTGGTTGTGCTAGTAGCTTCAGGGCTTCCTGATTATCACTAAATAAGGCCAGAGACTGGTATGCATGCATATGGTCTTTCTCTTATTGTGTCTCTGAAATTGACCAAGGCTATTCTTAGGCCCATGGTCTCCATTTCATGGCGTAGTATCTGCACTTCTCTTTCCGTTCTCTCTATTTAAACATTTCTGGCCCTCACCTATCTTTTCATCGCCACTAACAATCAATGATCTCCAGGCAAACACTTGAATGACAGCTCAGCATCAATCAAATGATTGTTGTGGCGTCCAGTAATAATGTCTAAGGCACTTCAATAAAAGCCTTCTAGGGGCTCATTCCACTTCTTGTTTTATTTGTTGCGGTTCTTGATTGCACCTGCTTCCTCATTTAGTTCTTACATCAATTATATCTTGCCCACACAATGTCTCACCTTGCCAATGTACTCCAAGAATTCATCTCCTTTCTTTATATGGCCCATCATCCCTAATTTTCAAGCCAACTACTTAGAATTTTAACTTGCATCTCTCAAGACCGAAGAAGTATTTCTCAGAACAGGGAATAATACATCTGTCATCACTTGACGAACTAGAGTCCCCCAACTACAGGTTTTTGAGTTGATATTACTGAGTCCTGACACTGGCAGATAGTAAAAAGAAGGTCCGGCCCCGCCATTGACTCGAGGTGAACATCTCAGACAGTCCGGATACTGAGCCTCGGGCCTTTGCACGCCCCCATCCTCGAGGTCACTTTCCTGCGAATGACCAGCAAGGAAACTGACCATCGCGACGTTCGAGGGCTGAGATGCACGCCTCGCGAGTTGAAGAACAAGCATTAACAATCGCTAAGTCTTGCGATATCGATCTTCCGGTAACATTAAAGATGTGAGCTCAAAATCTTGATTTCAAAATAAAAAAGCTGAATCGAGTTCTTTGGGCTTGGGTCAGCTCGAGAATCGAGGGCAACAGGTTTCATCCCAACTCTGCCACCACTATCAACACAACCCTGTTAGATGATAGCGCCAAAACGTCTGTCTCTGTAATTTCCTTGATTTCTTACAGCTAATGTGGAAATGGGAATCGCTTATGATGTTGACCTCGTTCAATACATCCTCCAGGCAATTATCGGACCTGTATGCATCGGTTCAAGTTTGGGCAGATAATCGACCTCTGACTATACCATTCTACACCGCTCACAAGTCCTTCACGAATTCCTATTCGTCAGTATTTCGGATTATTCTGCTTCCCTTCCCCCCTGGATGCGTCAACTGTATGGCTTAATGGACTCGATGGCTTCCGCATGTTGAAGCTTGTGAATTTGATTACTCCTTAGATGGTCCGCCCCCATCACATTGCCACTCAAGTATCGTGATTTACCACCCTCGGCCCAACTAACCTTCAACGTCTTCGATGCTGCCGGACCCACCACCTCGCGTATGGAATCGGCATCAGGTACGAGAACAGACGCGTTCCTCTTGCTGAATTCGGAGGTCGTGGGTGGTACCACCTTGAGTTTATTTGGTAAAAAGAGGACGCTAAGGAAGGGAAAACAGAGGTGTCTTCTACACGTTAGTCATCATCTCTCTAATTTATGACGTACCGAAACTTACGAACTGAACAGACACAAAACTCACTCAACTTCCCAATTTTTCAGCGTGGAAAGTTAGCAGACGGCCGTGTTGCAACCTCAACACCCAGTAAATTCACCCGACCAAACTCACTCCTGGACGAAACAGAAGCGGAGGAAGAGGACAAACTAGGTCGATTGGAAAAGGTTTGCCCGACCTTTCGCGCCATCTCGTGCTCAAGAAGAGCTAGTAGCCAGCAATATGAGCCTAGACCTTACCGCGAGTTCGATTTATTCTCTTCTGATTTTTATCGATGATTTACTCAAAGCTTGTCAAAAAACAAGAGCGAGGTGATCTTCCCAGACTGGATTGGCTCGATAAATATGCATTCAGGCAGATTGAAAAAATACATGCGGTTTGTTCTTTTTGTTTTCATGCAGACCTGAGTGAAACCTTGTGCGAGCAAAACTAATCTTTGATCACACAGGAAGAAACCGCCCAGAGTCCCCATATGTACATTTACGTCGACTTACCCCGATTTGATTTCCCAGTCGTCTATAATGAGATCGAATTACCCCAACCTACTCTACCTCCGTTCCCAAGTTCTGCAGCAAATTCTCAGTTACAGCAACAGTACAATACCAAAAGCCTTGATGACATTTTCACAGTTGTCGATCCAGAAATGCTTCAAGATAATCCGATCGAAACCAAACACACTCGGCTACATCGAAGTCATCGGAATGGCCCATTGGATCGTGAGCTCAGGCCAGAGAAGAGTGTGAGGGATGCTTTGAATGTACGCCGTTCATTCAAATCTTTGAGTTTCTTACCTATATGCTGAAGAACTAAGGTTTGAAATTTGTGGGATTGATCGACAGAACATTCTAAGCTATCCTCCTACCCGTGCTCTCACGCGTGATGAAAGAGATTTGGTCTGGCGATTCAGATTCTTTCTTTCGCACGAAAAACGTGCGCTCACCAAATTCCTAAAATCAGTTGTTTGGTCAGATAAAGGCGAAGTTCGACAAGCGATTGGTGACTTGCTACCGATCTGGTCCGATATCAGTCTCGATGACGCTCTCGAGCTCTTAGGACCTTCTGAAGATTATCGAGACCCTCGAGTGAAGCGTTTCGCTGTTCAACAGCTCAGCCGGGCAGATGATGATGAACTAGTGCTCTATCTTTTACAATTGGTACAAGCTTTGAAGTTTGATATCTCGTCATCATATTCATCACCTTCGAACTCGAAAACGCCCTCAGCCTCAACTATGGGACAATCTCATCGTTTCTCGACCTCAACCATCAACAGGCCAAACATAACCAGCAGTAGTGTGATGGGTTGGGAGCAGCGATCCTCTCGAATGGACATCACACCTCGCTTAAGCCAAAATGATGTCTTTGAAGATCCGACCACTGTCAGCCTAGAGGACTTCTTAATCGAACGCAGTTGCTTAAACCCAAATGTGCTTGGCTATCAGCTACACTGGTATCTTTCAGTCGAGGAAAGCGCAGGTGGCGATAAAGCAGTTGCACTAATGTATAGCCGGGTGTTGCAGAAATTTCGTGAGAAGATGCAAGAGGTGCGTCCGAGCGAAGGGTCAAGTTTACCATTATCAACTTCTTGGTATCGGTGTCATCAGTCCTGACTTTTCTTTTATGTTTACAACGCCCGGTCTTCCTCTCGATGGCTCCTACATTGATTCCTGGGCTCTACCAACATTCTCACCACTGATAGTCTGAGTCTGGACGTGAGATGGCTGAACTACTTCAACGTCAAGTCACATTTGTATCCTTAATCTCAAAGTTGGCGAAAGATATCCGGTTCTCAAAAGATGCTCGACCGAAAAAGATCGAGAAACTTAAGAGCGTGCTGAAAGATCCGGTTAAGCAAGCTACACTACTATCGACGGATGCCTCTATGCCGATCGCTCCACTGCCACTTCCACTGGATGCAAAGACACAGATCATCGGGTTTGACGCCGAAAAGTCGACTGTCTTTAAATCTAACCTTTTCCCACTTCGACTCAGTTTGAAATGCGAAGATGGGACAGAATACATGGTCATCTTTAAAAATGGTGATGACATGCGACAGGATCAATTAGTGATTCAGTTGATCAGTCTGATGGATCGTTTGCTGAGAAAGGAGCACCTCGATCTCAAACTTACACCTTACAAGGTTCTCGCCACAAGTCAAGTGGATGGGATGGTCCAATTTGTGACCAGTATCACGTTGGGTGAGATTGCGAGTCGGTTTCCAGGTGGGATCTTGGAGTATCTTCGAACTGAGAATCCTGACACAAGTGGGAGCATTGGAACTTATGGGGTGAGTCCGAGCGTGTTGGAAAATTTTGTTAAGAGTTGTGGTAGGTTGAAAGTTATTTGCACGATTGAAGTGCTATTGATATAGGTTTGTGCTTGTATTGATGTTGAGACCACTTTTTTACGTTTATTTAGCGGGATATTGTGTAGTGACTTATATCCTAGGTGTCGGCGATCGCCATCTAGACAACCTAATGTTATCACCTACGGGTCACTTCTTCCACGTCGACTTTGGATACATCCTCGGACGAGATCCCAAGCCGTTCCCACCCTCAATCAAAGTTTGTAAGGAGATGGTCGACGGGATGGGTGGGGATCAATCGGTGCACTACGGTAGATTCAAGCGATTGTGTAATACGGCGTTCATCTGCTTGAGGAAGAGCTCGGGATTGATCATTAATTTGGTCGGGTTGATGGTGGACGGGAACATTCCTGACATTAAGCTGGAACCTGATAAAGCAGTGATGAAGGTATTTATGATATCTTATCTTTTATTCAGACTTTTGCTGTAATTCATGTTCGGGCTCTTCTATCAATGATTTGCGACTTTTTTTTT